>PVJX010007354.1:0-71564 GCA_004027295.1 Dolichotis patagonum | reverse complement strand
TTTATACTATTGTGTTATGTTTGATATTATTGTAATTGAAACTATGCTCAACTATAGCAGAGTAAGAGATATGGCATTAGATACTGTTGATGTCCAGTTGACTTAATGTAAAGTACTGTGTTGCCTATGTTGTCCTCTTCTGATCTGCTCTGTACTGCCCCCTTTTGTTTTATTCTCTTTTAAATTAAAAAAAAAAACAGCAGTGTAATTTTGAACAGCAGCTTCTGAGGCCAATAGTCATTGCAAATTTATTGTATCTAACCAAATGGTATGTAGATGAGTGACCTAATTCTTTGAAGTACAAGTTTTCAAATTAAAAATAACTTTTTTGGCATGTTTTTGGAACATTTGTGTTTGCGTATTCGCCAAATAAAGTATATTTGAATATGCGTACTGAAAAAAAAAAAGAAACAGTGGATTCAAGTATAAAATGGAAATGAGAACTTACATACAATAATGGAAAATTGTCAAAAATTGGGATATGAGAGATCAAAGATAGATGGTGACTGCAGAATGATGTGTAGATAAGGAGATAAGATGTTTCAACTTAATATAAACATTAACAATGCATCTATGTCATTCAAACTCATGGCATATATCTGCCTTCAAAGCAAAACCTGCAATCCTCAGGATAAACAGTCCTCAGTCTTCCTGCTCAGATATCATTCTAATCCTATTTTGCATGTACACTATTTGGTTTCCTCACAAATTTTCCTCTCCATTATCAACCAAAAATATAAGTTCTTATAGCTTTACTAGTGTCTAAAATGAAGTTATCTCATTTGTACAAGTCAGTTTCTTGTTTCATTTCTTGCTTTTTAATATTCCCAATAGATATTGGCAAGATTACTAAAGTCAGCTCATAGATTACTTCTCTTTGCTTTCTTACTCTCATATTATTTCACCATATCATCTATTATTTAACAGTTCTCTGTTGAGAGACTTTCACCTTGCTCCCAATCTTTTTCTATTTTTAACAGGATTACAAAGGATAACCTTTGCATGTATCATTCCACATCAGTTTATGCATATAATAAATCCCCACAGTGGATTCCTAGAAGACTATGTTGTAGCTTATTTTGTTAATGGCTTTTTACTTGTTTCTTTGGACATTAAAACAAAACAAAACAAAACAAACAAAATCAAGGTGAGTGAGTTACTTATAAAAGGGAAGGAAATAGCAGTAAATGACAAATTGAAGGTGCTTTCAGAAGCAGACCTTAAATGTCTAGTAAGGAATCAGCTTTCCCAAAAGGAGGGCATAGTAAGAAAACTGAAGGTGTGCTTCCAATAAATAAGTCACTCTTCCATCTCCTTGACAACATGTTGGTGGGGTTCTTATCCAATACTTTTTCCTGTTTCTGTGGAGTTTGAGGTTATGTCTCCTGTTAAGAGTGAGACTGTTAATGGTTAATACGAGAAACTTGAGCTGTGTGGAAAACATGTTGAGCTAAGTACTGTGGGGAAATGGAAGCATAAGGTTATGCAAACAGAAGAATCTCTGGGTAGTGCTTGTGAGGTAGTTGATGCCAGAGAGAGTTGTTGATAACCATAAGGAAGACATTATTATAAATTCAAGTTTTGAAATGAAAATGTAAGAGAACTATAGTAAATGAACATAAGATGAACTTAAAAACAGACAAATAAATAACAAAAATCCCCCAGGACTTCAACTCACTTACTTTTCCCCCACAAACGCTCATGTGCTTAGAGGTGCTGGGAGCCTTTGAAGCTGGAAATTCATCACACCTGCAGGAGTTGGCCAACCAGGTCAGAAAGCAAAGACTGCACAGGGCAAACCACAGAAACAAGTGACTCTAGGCCCCAAAATTCAGGGCTTTAGGTTGCCATACATGCAGACTAGTAGGCCATGGGGGTGTTGTGTGACCTTAAGTTGTTAAATGTATAAATACATGCCCTACAGTGAAAAAGAAGTTCCTTTTCTCCATCCAGAGAGTAAAGGGGCTCCACCTGACCACAGCTTTATCTCGTCTTTATTTTCTCATCCTCTCATCACCCCTCCTCCAGGAAACCATCTGGAGCTGAGCAAATCATGGCATAGAGGATGGAATTTCATGAAAAGACTGGATCATTCAGGATCTAACTTCTTCAATGCATGGACCCATTGAGGAAATGATGATTCATTACTGGGAGGTGAAGGAAGCAGGAGACCTGGCTGAAGAGATTCAATCAGGGGACCTTGTCCTAGGGAAGAGTATCTGGTCCCTGGACCCTTCTTCTTCTTTAGTTCTTTACCCCTCTTTCTGCTTCCCAGGTGCCAGGATGCCACCAAGTATCCTAGACTGAGCCCTCCTGCACAGAAGTTTCTGCCCTGCCACAAGCCCACACCAACTGGTGAGCCAACTACAAAAGAGACCCGCTGAAAATAGGAGCGAAAATAAACATTTCAGGCTTTAAGTGTGTGTCTTCAGGCATTTATTCAGAGTTTAGAAAGCCAACTAATGAACTTGGCATTGTGGAAAGAACAGACAGCTGCTTCCCCATCCTGCTCAGACTGTTTATAACACGAGTGATCTTGGTGGACTCCATTACTGTGTGTAGTTCATTTGTTTATCAGCAGGACGGGGTGATTTTTTAAAATGAAGTTCTAGCATATATAAAACTTAAATAAGACATGAGCCAATGGTACACATCTTTTCTAGAGCCAATATAGAAGTACTCTCAGGAATTTAGAAATGTAACATGTTAAATATACATTGCTGTCATCACCTTGGGATGATTACTTCCTGTCTGAAGTTACACAATTCATATCTGGAGTAGAAACAGTTCATTCTGCAGGATATTGCAGAAACTTTCTGATCATATCATAAACTATGACCATCAGAACAGCATTTGAAAACTATATAATTATGTTTTATTATGACTGTGGGAAGATGAAAAGGCGTGTCATCATATTTTTAAAGAGAATAACTTCATAGAACGAAAGAACAATGTTCTAATTTTCTGTAAAATAGAACTCCAACATGTTTTCTGTTTCATTTTGAAACAACTGTTTGGCATTCAATAATCTATTTTTTATTATTTCCCCCCTCATTCATGCTAATATAGGTCTTCAGTAAAACTATCCTGGATGCAAATTTGTTTTTGGTAAAAAACGCACCATGTTCTGTCTTCATCAGTGCTACTTAGTGTCAGCTATTTGTCCTTGGTTGATCCTGGTTTTAGTGCTGAAAGTTCCACGTCCAAGGAAACACCAGGTTTCAGTCAACCAGCACAGCTTGTTACACTCTCACAATTCATTCTTCAGTAAAATTTAATTCAATAAACAAATATTCAATGACACCATGTTTCTTGTTAATCACTGAAGATGTTATAGAATGAATGAGTCATGAGTAGAATAAGCAGAAGTATCTTGTGAAAGAGAATTACTGACTTGAAAAGCTCAGGGTTTACCATGCCAGTTGTATAAATTGCTGTGAATCTTTGGTCTCAGGAAAATATATGAATTTCTCATTTACACATTTAAAATATGGATAAAATTGTGTTTTTTTAATAAGCCTCCAAAGACTACTATATGATGTCATGTATATATACATGCAGAGTATGGTCAGGAAATTAAAACCTCCCAATCTTTTCTGCCATGATCACTAGCTGACCGTAGAGTTAGTACCTTGGTAGGAGAATGAGATAAGTTACAGCTGGAGAGGAGTTGAAGGTCAAGGTCAATGAGAAAAAAAAAGCTCAAGAGATAACTTGTCATCTTGGACCAGCTCTACCTATTACAAACTCATGACTGGTGCATAGTTACAACCAGATAGAATGGGATTAAGAAAATACTTGAGAGTACTGTAAAGAAATGTCCTACCATATAGTCGTATAAAATGGTGGAAGAAATAGGAAGTATGTGCTCCAACATGTTTACCAGTCAAGAACAGCATGATGTGTTGATATAGGTGTATGTACATGTTCATGTGTGTTTCCAGTCAAAAACCTTAACTTGAGTAATCTAACAAGTTACTGAAGAGAGCATGGTAGAAGCTGAATTCTTGAGAAACTCTGAGTAAGGTCTCTGCCAGTTGGAATGCCATATCTCAAAGGCAAGAAGCAGCTTGTGAGCTGGGCTGTACTTGATAGGAGAAGTAGAGAGATTCCTGGTGAATACTGAGAAGTCAATTTCAGAATGTTTGATTTCACCAGTAGCACATAAAATGTAATTACACAAATCCCAAGGGTGACTGAGGGTAGCTTTGATGTTTTTGAAGAGTGTGCATCACCACACAGTATTAAGTACATCCAGCCAAGCTCTGAATAGGACAAGAGTAATATCTGCTTGATAAAGCAGAAGTCTGAAGCCTTCTGATAGCCCCTCTTTTAAACAGAATGTTTAAAGTGTCAGAGCCAGTTTAATATTTTTTCAAAACTAGGAAAAGTTCAGGGATATATTTTAATTGGATCCTCCTGCCAAAGTGAATTATAATGCAAATACATTATAAAAGTTCAGTAAAATATCCACGTTTATAAAGACAGGCAAAAAGAAAAATTTCTGCATATTTCCAAAGGCATAGGTCATCTTTGCGTGGCTCTGGCTATAGTGAGGACGTTCTTGCCTGACAGGATCTTGGATGCAGAGATGAAGCAGATAGAACCCTCCTTCTTGGAAGAGAAAAATATATGATTGCCAACAACGACATAAGAAACAAATAACATATTTCAGGTATCATATAAATTTGGTGGTATCAGGGAACAGAGATAAGGGTAGGGCTAAGGGGCAAGAAATATATATTGATAAATAAAACTGCGATTTTCTTCACAGTAAGAGTGCTATCCTTGTTAAGAAAAATCAACCCCTTAAGAATTTTATGGACAACTACCAGAGGGTTCAGGTCTCCCTCAGTGTGAACAAAGCCACGGGTTGGGCACATACCCTATTTTTGTATTAATACAAGGGAGTGAGTTTGGATGTGTTAAGTTTTCCATACTGTGCATTTTTATAAATCTTAACAGTATTTTCCTCAAACCATGTTAAGCCACAAATATCTCAGTGGATAGAAATAATTTTAATACAGAAATCATGGAGCTCAACATAAATATCCCATTTATCTCTTCACACTATAGCTACTATTGCCTGGAGACTGAGTTTCCATCTTTCAAGTGAATTTTTTTCCACTAAATTGCTTCTAATAAAGCAAGATATTTTCCTTCTTCAGAAACTGTGTTTAAATATACCTCTAGATTTTTAAGTGGTTTTTGGAATTCCTCGCTATGTAGTTTTAGGAACATCACAATTCCACTGCGGGCTTCAAATTCATTGCTTACAAGTGGTGAAAATAAGCATTATTATATATACTTGCCTCATAGAAATGACCTTCTCTTCTTTCTTCTCCTAAGAATTGCTGACCACTTCTTACTGGTCAGGTGTAATTTTAGCCACTTGAGATATAGCAGCAAACAAAGAAAATGAAAGGTTGCACCCTGGCTGGATCAATAATCTAGGGATAGAAAATTACAAATAAATATTTAATTAGGAAGCATGTAAGAAAGTACTGGATACTATAAAATGAAACAAAATATAGTGAAATATGGAGAGTATAAAAAATGATAAGAAATTGTCATAAACATCAAGCTGATATAATAATGAAAATAAATTGCAAATAATATATAAATAGTACAATAGGACCTGCCTTTTTAGTGTACAGGTAATGCTGGAATATGCCAAACGATACACGAAGCACTGTCAGTGTATTATCCTTTTTCTTTCTCCTTATAAACCTAAAACACCCTACTGTATTTATAAACATTTTCTAGACAAGATGAAGATATACAGAATTAATAGTATCGTACTACTTGCTAAAGGAAAATTCCATGGTAGTAAAAGAGAAATCCTTGACATATCCTCCCAAACTTACACAAACACCCCTGGACACACACATATACCCAGAGGTGAAGCAGCACACCACCAAAATCCTCCCTTAGGGACCAAAGCAGCAGATTAGAATACACTTGACATCTCCTGAACTCGTTTGGAGACTGCTCTTTGTCTTACTGAATTTCAGCAGCAAATTCAGAGTAGAGTGAAATATGGTTTAAAATAGCATTGGAGAGAAGAAGGGGGAAAGCCAGCACTGTAGGAATACTCTATACTGATTATGACTGGGACAGACACAATGAGGATTCAAAATGGGACAGCTGAGTTCCGGCCCCATCATTCTGATCCATCTAATTTAAATAATGTGTGGTTCTGTTGTTTCATTGCCTACGTCTGAGCTCCCTGCAGCAGTGAGTAGTAGCATGGACCAAGGGAAGAAATGATGGAGGAGAAAAGAATGAGTTGTAGTCGCCTGAAATATGTCTACAAAAGTGGCCATGTTAAGCATGCTGAAGGTGAGGTCTACAGAGGCCTATGGTAGCTTTCATCTAACTCACGTTGGGATCAGAGATCTCAGTTCCAATTTGAAAGTGCATTTGCAGAAGGACATTGCCTGGAGTAGCTGGCGAGTCATCAGGGAGAACTGCCAATGAGGCTAGTAGTTTGGAAATGTCACGGATTTCCGGGGAATAGTTATCAATCCAGAGAGCTACAAAAGGCTGACATATTTTCAGGTGTCAGTGGTGCACTTGAAAAGGAATGTCCTTCAGAGCCGCAACTCACACTAATTTCTTACGTGAGAATCTTGTACAAAAACCAGAATCACGGTTTCTAAATTAGCATTTGTATTGAGAATTAGAACGGATAAAGTGGACCATGAAATACTGTGTGCTGGCCAATGGCTTTATTCTGTCAGAAAAGCCATAGCAGAAATAAAATTATAATCAGAAAGTGGTTTAACATGTGCATTGAGCCAGAGCAGAATGAATGAGTTGGATCAGATCTGTGGGTATCATTGAGATGTGCTGGTTTAACCATCTCAACTGCTGCCATAGGGGAGTAATTGTTTTCCTAGGACAGGAGACTGTGTCTGCCTGACAGTGTCAAAAACAAATGGGAACATTTGTCTCAGTGGCTGTACTTCCACAGGATTTTAATTGCTGTGACTAATTGCACTTCTCAGGCCGAGGGGGCTGCATAAGTAATATGAATGTTAACACAACTCAAGTGTTTAACAACCACACAGATTTGTAAATCAGAAATACACATTATAGATACAAATGAATGCTTTGGTAGATAAACACATTAGAAACACAAAACGTAATATCACCTGTAAGTGAAAATAATTTTTTCCCATTTGCTTTCTTTTAATTGCTGTAGTGTCTTGAGAAGTTATAGCCATCATGGTACCTTTTGAATGTGAGCAAGCTAATGGTAGGAATATTGATGACTTGGGATCCCTCTTCCTTAGCTGTGGGGGCTGCCTGTGAGTACATGTCTCCTCATTCTGACTATGACAGAACAATACTATTTGTAGCTGGTGTCATGTTGCATTTATTTGTTTTAGTACTATCAGACACAAATGAAAAAGTAAATCAATGTCACTTTTTTTTCTAGCTTAAAATCAGGAGTCAGGGTTGGAACTGTCTTTTTCATTCATGCATCCTGTTTTCAGTCAGGATCTGCCAACTCTGCTCACAATTTGGAAGAGTCATCTTTCCCCTAGTCAATCAGTGCAACTGTGCCATTATGTGGCCCATGTGCTCAGGAAGTGATAACTTCAGTTTCCTGTGGGAGGAACAAATTAAAGTCATCTGTGGGTCCTCCTCATCTCAGCACCTGACTTCCTCAGAGACTGTAGTCAGGAAGGGATTGCTGAGCTAGGTGCTCTGAAATCCTCCCAAGACTGTTGGGTCAGGCTGATTCTAGATGTGTAGCTCACCAGCTTCCCAGAATAGCTAGCGTCAGAAGACATTTCTCATCACCTTTTGTCTTTTACTCATCTCTTCTTTTCATTCAATAATCGATGCAGAGTTCTCCATTATATTAGTGTCATGGTGACTATTTAACTCTTGCATTGTCTCCATGAGGGATGTATTAACCTGTGTAGTCTCTTTTGCTTGACAAGACTATCTCACAAAGGAACACAGTTGGGTAGCTAAAATGAAGACTTGGCCTCTTTTTATTCAACGATAAAATCTACAATTTTAAAATTTCAAAATTTTACAGCTGGACAAATAATGTAAGCAAAATTCCTTTTCTAACAAATGAAGAAAATGAGCTTCTAGAGCACAGTGTTTTATCCAAAATATCTCAGTAAGAAAGTGATAGACCCAAATTCAAATCAAGAGTATTGATTATCTGACCAAAAGTTTTGTTTGTTTGTTTACATTGCTGGGGATCAAACCCAGGGCTTTGTGGCCTTATGCACAGTGATCACTCTGCCATTGCTGACCTACATCTGCATCCTCCTTAATCAAAACCAATCAGCATAAGCAGTGGACTCTTACTGGTATTTCTGTGGAAAACTGTTTCACTACTTTTATTCAGAAGCCTCCATAAATTGTGTGAAATTTTTGACATCTGTTCATAGCCCGCTTTACAAACATGGCCTGTTTTCAAGAGAACAGAAAAAGGATTTTTTTTTAATCAATTTACTGAATTCTGAGATTTATATTTTGGAAAGGGCTGCCATATTGGTCGCAATCTCAGATTTCCCAGGGAAGTTTCAGAATTCCAGGTTATTCCACTTCACAGTGCCTTCGGTGAGAATTATCTTGAAATGGTTTAAGAACAACATGAAGAACACAGGACAGCTGCTACACTGGGGTGCAGCTTTAAGTCAGAAGGATGAAGAAGATCACAGAGACTGTTTTTGACCTCTGGGATTTACTTCTATTCACTGCCATAAAGCTGGTAAGGGAAATGACTGGGGACCATGGAAATTCATTCAAACTGGGAAGTGCTTCTGCCTTCACAAAGACAAATTTTACAAAAGCAAGGTTCAGAAACAGGGAGAGAGGGAGAGAGGGAGAGAGGGTGAGAAGGAGGGAGGGAGGGAGAGAGAGAGAGAGAGGTCATGCCCTGGGTGTGTGGGGCCACTTCTACTGCCAGCATTTTGTCCCAGTTCCTTCCTTACCTCTACACCCTTAGAAACCAATGCACAGTCTGTACTTTCTGCCTCCAGTTTCTCCTCTTTAGATCCTTCTTGCAGCCACACCTGGCGCCCATCCCTGTACTCCCCGAGATTTCATTTGTGATGGCCTCTAATGCTGTAACTCCCACACTGCTGCTCGAAGCACCCTCGGCACCCATTCATCTTGAGCCTCCTCGGGGATTTTACAAATGAGGCAGGTGCTCCTTCTTGAGTGCTATCTCTCTAGCTTTAAAGCCTCTTTGCTTTCCTCTTTTATTTACCAGTGATTCCTCAGTGTTTTTACTAATTCATTCTCCTTCATTTCTTATTAAATAAGTGGCTGCCTTAAGCTGATCTTAGACACCTCTCTCATGCTGTATTCTTTCATGGAAAAATTTCTTCTTCTCTCTAGTGTTTTAATTCACACATTTTTATGCTGATCCTCAAATGCATATCTTCTGTCCAGAGTTTTTATCTGAGCTCTGAGCTCTGTGTATACAATTTTTTCTTGAGTTATCCATTTCTATGACTTGAAGATCATGAAGTTAACATGTCTATAGCTGACACTAGTATATTTTGCAAACAGAAACCTTTTTCCATCTACTTTTGGAGCAGTATTCAATCTTCCCAGATCTCTCTGTCTCTCTCTCTCCATCTCTTTCTCTCTCTCTTACTCTCTCCCTCTTTCTCTCTGTTTCTCTCACTCTCCTTAATCTGTTTCTCTCTCTCTCTCTCTCTCTCTCTCTCTTATTAATCAGCTTCACATATATATCTCAGAAATATGTATTATTTCTATTACAAATGCAGGGGCACCTTGGAAGGAACTGAGTCTGCTGACTAGAATAACAGAGCAGTGGATGCTGTCACAAATTGTTCCCTATGTTTAAAGAGCCATTTTACTCCTTGCTTTTTGATGGTATCTTATAAAGCATCAAATACATTTATTTACATGTCCCCCATCATTGCAAAAATAAGAGCCCTTGTTATTAGAAGTAACAGGGGTTTTATTCACATCCTGTTTTAGGACAAGTCCCAGTTCACCTACAGTTATGACCAAGTCAAATGCGAGTTTAACGACAGATACTAAGGTAGCTGGTATCCTTCCTCTCATCAAGGCTGGGTGCAAGGAGAAGTTTCAGAGTTAAACACTTTCAGATTAGGCAAATCTATGATTTTAGAAATCTTCATCATAAACTAAAATTCAAGGGCAACATCCTCTCCCAAAGTGATTGCGTAAACCAGTACCTCGAAGGGTTCATGTCGATTGTTGTAGTCAGGGGTTGTACAGAGAACAATTAGAATCAGAACGTGGAATTTACAATATTATTTTTATGATGGTCACCCAGTGTTAACATAAGAAAATTCAGGAAATCTATTCACAACACTAAAGACATAGAATATTTAGCCAAGGGCCTAAATCTCACATCATTGTCCCATATGAGCCCAGATAAAGACACAGAGCTCATGACAATGCCTCCCATGAGTCCAACTGGAGGTTTAGAACCCACAAGAAGGACTCACGCCAGTCTCTTTTATGGATCCGTGCTGGGAAGGCCCAAAGGTCAGCGATGGAAACTAGGAAGTCTGTGCCAGCAGGCTGAAGGAGTGTGTGTCAGCACACTGATAGGTTGAGGGTTCTACACTGGAGCCGAGAAGTCACACTCACAGCAAAGACCAGGGCTGTCCTGAAAAGCACCACAGCCGTCCTCAGCGACACGGAGGCCCTGAGCTCCTTGGATGACAAGCACAGTCTAGTACATGCCAGGAAGCCAGTGTGACGAGTTCATCGGAGACCAAGCGACACATGTCTTCCCCTCCGGAGCCAGGAAGCAATGCTTGATGTGAGGACGAGCTTCTCCAGGAGAACCAACGGCTCAAACAGCAACTCGTAGGAGACCTCACAATGCCTCAACGCCCTCAATGCTCTTCTCCACATCTCCATTTATGCTGCTAACTTTCCTCAGGTGAAACAAATCCGCTCAGCCTCATGGAGATGTAATCCAGCTGGCATTAAGTTGACCACCAGTTTTTAATCCATAACATGGATTATGCATTTTATGCAGCTGGTAGAGGCTCGGAGGGGTCAGCTGACACAGGCCAGCTTTGAACCTGAGTGGTTCTCAGCCCCAAGCTCCTTTTGCTCTGCTTTCGCATTTCTCAGGTTCACCTTGCTCTGCAGTCACCAGTGTAACACAGCAGTTGTTTTTCCCACCTACTAAGCTGATTTGAGCGGAGCAAGTCTCCCTGGCAGCTGTTTTCAGGTTGATGATATTCAGGACGCTCTGCTTTTATCTGTGTACCCCCTCAGCACACAGTCACTGGTCAGTCAATTCCCAAAATGAAAAAAAAAGAAGTAGGAAGATAGTGAGGTGCATTGACCTGATTCAACCCAAATTGATGCAGATCACTTCCATTCATACACGATGCACCAGAACATGTCGTATAATGCTGCCCCTACCCGGGGCTGAACAGAGCAGCTTATGTGCTGGATGGAAGGCTGTCGAATGGCATTTTGTGAGCCCACCTATCCTAGGTCTTCCCTATACAACTTAGTATCCATGATTTGGCTTGCTGGGATGAGGGCATTGGGGGAAGCAAATCGTTAATGCTAATTAAAGGGTAAACAAGTATTTGCTGACTTGCGATCAGCCTCTGTTTTATATTACAGAGGAATAGTGGTGAATGAATCATAAACCCTTTCCATAGTAATGAAGTTACATGTGAAAGACAAACAAAGGCCTTAAAATGTAATAATTTTAAAAATTAAATAACGATGGGTGTTGCTCACAGAAAATGAGTTTTATATAACACAAGTTTCTCAGTAGCCAACTTAGGCTGAGAAGTCAGCACATATCTTTTTATTTAGACAGAAACCTGAATGACAGATAGGAGCAGCCACATGAAATCAGGAGGAAAAATATGCTCACAGGAAATAGCTCAACTCTGCAGCTGAAATAAGGCCTGGATGGTAGCAAAGCAGAAACTGGGTCATTATATACGGATGGAGCAATGTAAGAAAGGAGAACCACAGTGTCAGATGCCACTGTAGGAGGAGGACGAGCAGCTTGTGTAGGTTTTCTTTCTTAGACAAGACAAAAAGTTTTGAGTATGACGGAAGCCATTGGAGGGTAGTAAGCAGCAGATGACAAGATCTGATTTATGTTGATTACTAGTGCAGTGCAGTCTTTCAAAACCTGTGCATTCCTGAACCCCCAAAATAGAAGCTACAATGACAGCCGTCCGTGTGAGAGCCAAAGGCAAAATCAGAGTTGAAAGGTGCTAAGCTCTACTTGCTTTCAATGGGACTGTCAGAAAAACACATTGTTACTGAAAAATGCCAGGGTTGGCAAAATCTAGGCTTTTCTGAAAATCGAAAAGAAAAATGCAGGTGTGTCAAGCACTCATCTAGCATTAGTGGGCTCAAGGAGCCCCAGTTGGTATTTCAACCGATAGCAAGCAGCTGACCACCCGTCGGACGTGTGTGGTCTCAGATGTCCTTGAATGAGTGACAGACTGAATCAAGGTGAGTCACGGTCATGCTGATGTCTGACGCTTTGCCCACTCAGCCTTTGAACAAGACAGCAAAAGCTGGGAGGGGCAGGCAGGCAGCACTGTGAGGAGATGTGCTCTGGGAGTGGCAATGCTGCCAACAGAAGCAGATGGAAAATTTCTCTCTGTCCCAGCTTTCAGAACTGCTTGCTAATGGTTTCACAGGTATGTGTGTGTAGCAATGTAATAAACTGAACAGTTTCAGAGCATTTTTTCAAGTCTTGTTTCCTGATGCTCTAAGATTCAGAGCAAGTGCCTTCCAAGTGCCATGGTTGTGGAGAGGAAGGAAAAGACGGCACAGATATGTGGGGTTCCTTCCTCTAATTCATCCAAACTTTTTCTTCCTGTGTTGCATATTTATCATATTGGGGTTGTACATAAAACTGTATTTAAAAGAAATATTCCTACTATTAAAATTTTTATTATGAATGCAATAAGAACACATAAGTAAGAAACTGTATAAATCGCATATATTTGGTGAGAATTACACCACTTCATTTAACCATTATGCATTTTAGGGAGAAATGTTTCCACTCTCATTTGACATTTGGAAATATTAAATAAGAAATTTAAAGTCTTTGTTCAAGGTCACATAAGCAAGAAGGGATTGAGATAGGATTTGAACCTGGATCTCTGGAACCAGAGACTGTGCAGCCTTTGAATCATTGTCCTGTGTGTCATGAATGATGGACCCCTATCTACCATTCACTGACTTTTTGATGTCTAATAATTTCCATTCTTGGAATCACAGCTTTGTCATCTAACAAATGGGGAAAGTGGTGGCCCCTGAATGAAACCAGCTTTGTTTTCTTAGATTCAAGCAATGCTGGATCATTATAAGAAACTAATGGGAACTGAGAATGGTGCTAGACACATATGTAGACATTTATTCATGTGATCAGCCCAGGAACACTGTGAGGTGGCTGATGACACCCAGAGACAGAGACGTGGAAATCAGTTGCTGAGAAGTTAGGTTAATTATCTGAGCTCAGACAGCTAGGAATAGAAAGAGCTGTGGATATTCAGACCTGAATTTCAGTCCATTCTTATGAACACAACTTCATCTAATTTTTGCTGGCCAACAGAAAAACATAGCAATTATACTTATGATGCATTAAAAAAATTCAATATCCTTTAGCAAGGAAACAGCAATCACATATGTTATGTGCGCCTATATATCATCAAGATAAAAATAAATATATAGCTTTTAAATGATTGAATGTCAACAGAAATCCAAAAATAGCAAAGAAGACCAAATTTAATTATTATTTTGTATCTGAGTACTCTACTGATGAAAACATAATTATCAAATGATTGATTAAATATATATACATATTACTTATTATTTTACAGTTTAACCTCAGCAACAGGGCTAGTTTCTATAATCAAGATTTTTACATATTTTATATTACATTAATGGTAATTATCTTGCCAGTTAAAAATAACTTGCAAATTTTCTTAAAGATGTTAATGGATGTTCATCCAAAATGTAAATTTCTATATAAGTAATGCATAAATAAGTAATGCAAAATAGAATTATTTTATATCATAAGATACTAACTATAAAAAGGGTTATAAAATTACATGGTGAATGCTTAAATTAAAATATTATAGCAAACAACACATTACCATTAATTCACCTCAAAACTCTCCTCCTTGCTTCAAATACACTTATTCAGTTATTCTTGCCATTTTCTGGAGAAGTTCTTCAAGTAATATTTCATGAGTGTCTTACAACTCTGGTCAAAAATACTGTGAAACTGCTAATGAGTTCCATCAAGTGCAAAGACCTGTATGTTTATAAAAGCATTACTTCATATCTTCATATATCTCACTCTACACTTTGGTACCATGTGACTTCTGGTCTTCCCACAAAGTCACACTGACCAAAAAATGTAAATATTTTGAATAGATTCAGGGCATCTGAGTAACCCTGACAAAGCAATTCATCAAAGACTACTCCAAGAAATGCTTCAGAAATGGCAAGGCCGAGGGGATAAGTGTGTTCCGATGAGGAAGAGTATTTAGAGAAGAATTAAAATCCATTCATCTTTTACTGTAATCTTTTTTTTAATTTAACCATTCATCAAAGGTTATGATCACATTTCATGAGCCAGGCATTATTTTAAGATATTTTAATAAAAAATAATAAAACATGTAGTCTGATAATCATTGGTCTGTAATCCTTGAGTGAAAATGGATAAGCCTTAACTTTAAAGTCTAGTCAGTAGAATCTGGGCTTTGTTGGAGACAAAATCCTGGTCCATGTCACCTATTTCATATTTATTACATATAAAGGTCCTTTGTTTACCTGCCTATAACAAAGATAGAGAGTATACAATGAGACAAGGTTTATAAAACACAGTTTCATAACAGTGTGCATAACATAAATATTTTAACTAGGATAAATTTTTTCCACTCCTTTCCTCAATATTTCAGCTGTGCCAGAGTATATCTTTAGTAATTGTCTGACCATGTCTTTTTTGTTCTGAGATATTTTAAAGTAAGAATCAAACAGGAAAAAACACCCAATATTCTCATGATCATAGAACTCAATCATGTTGCTTAGGAATTTACATATAGACATTGATTTTTAACAGTCATTTGTATTTTGTATTTTTTTGTTTGTTTGTTTTGTGTTTAGTACTGGGGCTAGGGCTCAAACTCATGACCTCACACTTGCCAGGCAGGCACTGTGTTTCTGAGCTGTATCCCTGGCCCTGTACTGTTTTTCAAAATGAGGCCTTTCAGATGATTTGGGATCAGCTCATCATAGGTACTTGCACTGAGTGTTAATATATGTCAAATCTGTTCCAAGTTTGGAAACAATCCTTGCTGATTTGAAGGTAATATATGGTACATGTCTTCCGAAATGTGTGTACAGGTGCACCATATTCCTCCAATGGGCAACTGGCTTCTGCATTAATCACAGATTATAATTTGGCAGATGCAAGATTTTACAGCAAATATATCTAGTATTGCAGCAAAAGGCAGTTGTAAAACTTTTTATGTCTTTTCTGAACAACAACTTGCAATGTAACAAGAACCGCAAGCATTCGAAAGTGTGGGTGTGTATAAATGTGTTTATATGTATGTGTGTTAAATTTAAATTTCTTTTACACAACTGCAGTGAATAAGTAAAGCTGTCTTAAATTTAGTGTGTTTTATACATGCATGTTCAAAATACATTCTGTTCCTAAATAAACTGCCTAACTTACCATCACAATGCTGGGTGTTCCTTAAAGTCAATCTTACTCATTTCTGTATTTCTGTAACTGATTCATGTCCTTCTTAAGAAAAATGACAGTATCTTTGTATAACTAAGAAATAGGTATTTTTTCCTGTGGGTGTCTAGTGAATGAGGGCTGTATAATTTCTCTAAATTTTAGTCTCAGATGAGTGCAATATTACAATCTTATAACACTTCATTTGATCACTCAGGAAGCCAGACAGATGAAATACCAAGTGGTAAAGTCCAGAATTTGGCAAGATTTATCCATCTGGCAAGCTCAGTGATTACTGATTGTCTATTATACTGATTCATACAGGACAAAACAGTGACTAAAGAGGAGACACACCTATGAACTTATAATCGTTTTATAAGGTTCAAGGATGGTAAAATGTGGGTGTAAGTAAAAATCTCAAAGTAGAAGCACCTAAATGTTTGGAACTTTCTATGTTCTAGAAATTGAAGTATCTTATTTCTATTCTCGAATGTGATCTCTAAAATATAAATATAAATAAATAACCCTGTTTGGTTACACAAAGAAGAAACATGTACAGAGAACTGAAGTCACTTCATCTAGTGTGTACATTTGTTAACTGCACAGCCAGCCTAGGTGGATTAGCTAGAGTCAACATTCTTTTTGAATGCATTGGAATTTTCTCAGTCACAGATTTCTTTGCTCCAAAAGTGTGAGGCAAAAGTGTAGTGTAATCGTATGTTTTGGAAATCAACTGGGTGAAAAGCAAGGATGCCATACTTGTAAAAATTGATGATCAAAATTTTGATGAGAAATAACTACAAAATATGTCTTTAGAATCAGCACATAAGTTAACACTACCAGAATTTCTCTCATAAATCAGTGGACTACAAGACAGAGGTAAATATCCAAATAAAAATTTGTCAAAGCAAATATTAAATTGAGACAACAGGGTATCCAACATACTTCAAATACCTAATTTGAACTTCAAGAGTATTCTTTTCTTCTTTTTGAAAAATAATTTACCTGAAAACTGCAAACTCTATGGAAAGAAACTGTAGGTGCTCACTCACTGTTGGGACTGAAGGAAATTTGTCAGAAGTGACTTTTATCAAGGTGGATGATCACCAGCCTGTATTTTAAAAATAAACCTGTTGATTCATTCATTCTTCCTTTAGCACAGCAAAGGTCTGTCTCTGGCCCAAAATTCACAGGCAGTATAACAGTAGACGTGGGACTGCATTTGCCTGTGTTATTATTTGGAAAAGAAAAGTTATCTAATTATTGCATTTGTCTTGTCTGGACACAGTGGACTCAATTCCATTTTGTGGGGAAGGAAGGAAATGCACAAGCCAGTGACCAAGAAGCAAAGATTTAAAAGCATGTGATTTTCTTTTCTCTTTCTTCAGAGATATAATAAACTTAAATTGGTATATTATTGTTCTGTGAGGGAGAAATGACTGTGATTCCCTGAGATCAGTTTGTATTTTTACCTTTCTATAACCAAATGTCAAGCAGACAGAATTCTTACATGGAAGTGCTTGACTGTCCCCCCTGCAACCCAAATCTCAGAAACATGTTTAATTTGGTAATACAGCTGACTTTCAGTTCCCATCTTCCTGACTGATGTGTTTCTCTACTATTTTCAATCTTTGGTTCAAAAGTAGGTTACCACTAAATGGAACTTTTTCAATTTCTGATAATAACTTCAAGCCCGAGGTCATATTACAGCAGTTACTGATGATGTGGTTTACATTAACAGTCTCACTAAGAAATTAAAGGAAGCTAGATGTCATTTGCATCAAAATCATTTTGAAAGGATAAAGAATTACCAATACAAGGACAATTTGTCAGAATGGAGTCTAAAAAAGGGTAAATTACATTTAAGTATCCCTTTATGTTGAAGTCATTTTTTTATTTAGAGAAAAAAAGCAAAACAGAAAAAAGCATAGAAATAATACATAATTTCCAAAAAATAACATTAAGAAATCACTAGTTGATAAACTATATATTGTTATTTTAGAAGTAGTTGGTCAAGTTACAAAATCAAAGCATAAAAAGTGGACAATCAAACAATGAGAGTACAAACTGTTCGGTCTGATAAACTAATAAAAATTTAGTAGTATGGTTATCTATCTTACATACTTAAACATAAACAGTTATATCCTTAAAGCACTTTCCTTCCCTTTCATTATTACAATATTGATGGAGTGATTTCTGACTCAGCTTTATTGTATCTTCTCATGAGATACAGAGTGATAGTGCAGTAAACTTTTACAATGTGTGATGACCATATTACACTAACTTTCACATAAATGCTCTAATCCTATTTGTGAATTTTTGCTTTTGCTCTGCATTTACAGTGTCATATCCCAAATATCTTTGTCACTATCTTGAATGATTTCTCGTGCATTTTCTTCTAGTAGTTCATGTAATTATGTCTTATATACTTGATCTGTTTGGAGATACTTTAAATTGTTTGATGACATATAAGGGAAATATCTGTGTATTGATCACTGGCACCTTTTATTGAAAATGATTTTCTTTCTCCAAAGTATGGCCTTGATGACTTTGTTGAAAGCAAGTTGATTTTCATATTGGTTAGATTGCCCATTCTGGGACAACACAACCAGTTTAAAGGAAGAAAACTTTAACTTGTTTCAGGGTTTCAAAAGGTTCATTCCATGACCAAATGGCTCCAAAGTAGAGACATAATGGTGGAAGAATGTGATGGGCAAAATTGCTAAGTTAATGGCAACCAGGAAGCATAGGAGTTAGATACAACGCCAGAGAGGAAAAAGCTATGAATCAACTAACGTCCCCAAAGTCTGGCTCTTTAGAAGCTACCTGGATGCATCCAGAAATGTACTCTACTAATTTGCCAGGTGTCTCCTAATCCAGACTGGTTGGTAATCATTGGTCACAACCCACTTCTTGAAAGCTTGTCACCCAAACACATTTCCTTAAGCCAAATTTAATCTCCAAATAAAGAAAATAAGAAGTTCAGAGTTCCACCTAAAATAGAACTGATTTTGTATAATGGAAAAAACAATGATCTTTTACCCAGAGCCTCAAAATGTTGAAAGGAATTCTAGAAAACCAATTTACTAGGTGACCCTTTGCCAACAGGAATTCCTGGGAATCTGTTCTCAAAGAAAAGGTTAATGCTTTCTTGGCTTTCCTTGTGAAGTGGGTATATGGTCCTGACTTCTGAGATCCCCTGAAGGCATTTTTCTTCTTTTTCCATTTAAAAAGTGCTTGATGTATCTTTAACGACCCTAGCTTTCTAAGAAGCTACACTTCTTTTGGCCCTAACATTACATGTTCTTTTTTTTGGAACAAAATTTATATATTCTGTTTTCATTTTCAAATCTTCACTCAGATTTTTGATCTGAATTCTCAGGAGAGACACTCCTTGTTTTCAGCCTGACCTGTTTATTTACTCTTTGGACTTATGACCCACCATGCAGAATTACTGCCAGCTTACATGTGGTAGTTTGTTTTTTCCGTTCTGCACATCTTATTTATAGAACTTCAATGTAGGTTTTTTGTACAGTACACCTTGCTTAAACAGTATTGAAATTCTTGCTTGTTGCACAGTGTAGTACTGTAGTTTCATGTTCTATTATACATTACAGTACTGCACAAAGGCGAGGCAAATAAAAGTGAAGTCATCAAGCTGGAATGTCTTTTGGTCACTTCTTTGTTCTGAATACTGTAAGGTACACATGTTATACAATTCCTCATTTGGTAACCAATTTATTTAGCAACCTAATTGCAGGAAAAGAGCTTGGTCATTAAACAGTGAATGTCTATAAAAAGCAGCCGGCAGTGTCCATGCCTTGAACTCAATGCCATGTGCTTTGAAATTTTCTCTGTTAGATTGATTAGTCCACTGCTGTTAAACCTCACCTTCCATAAAGTCTCAGAACATGCACAAAATATAGACAAGTGATTTGCCTTAAAATAATAATCGTGGCCTCTAACCCAATTCCCCATACTTCCCATATCTGAAAACTTATATGCCTGGCCTTTATAATCCACATTCTTATTAGTGTTCCAATCTATCAAATTTTGACCAAAATTGCCTATCCAGCTTGCTTATAGCTTACTACTTCTTTTCTAGCCCTTAACTCCAAACCTATCCAAACTCTTCCCGTAAACCAGTTCCAAAGGCTTCTGAACCACATTTCCAAGTACAGCCACTGTAATGCTCTCTCAACACCTTGGTTAAATTTAGCTCTTGGTATTTTATTTTAATTATTGTGAATGCTCTTACATTTTATTTCTTTCTCAGCAGTTTATTGCTTTGTAAAATAAATACTGTATATTTATATTGATTATGTATTCCAGCAAAACTTACGAGGTCCTCACAAATCCAGTACAATTAAATAGATTTCAAGGTTTATCAAGCAACAGCAAAGCACTGATAAAATGTTATATCTGAGTCAGCACTCAAAAGAGAAAGCTTCAAAGAGTAAGGAAATCGAGAGTGAGGTCTACCATCCTCATAGATATGCAAGGGCAGCTGTGAATGACCTCAGTCCCTAGTGCTATTAATGTGATTTGAAACGTCTGCACCTTTTCTTGCTTTCCTCTCAGAAATTACCTCCTCACATAGATATTATCAAAATATCCAACCACACAATGAAAGTACATGTCAGTAAAAACCAAGAGGGATATGAAACTGAGATTTATTCTTAGAAATATATATTAAATATCAATCATTAAGAGAAATTTTGTGTAACTGGCCAAGAACAACAACTGATTGAGAAATCATAAGCATATGCCACAATCAAAATACAATCCTGTACTTATTGTTAATAAACATGTAAAAGAGTATGGCCCCAAAAGGGAAAATGGACGAAGTGAAACAATAAGATTTAAGAAGTCAACATTAAAAAATATGCAATAAATAGTGCAAAAACAGCCAGTCACAGAGAATTAATTTTAGCAATATTTTCTTAGGTATCATGTGCAGAATATATAAAATTTTCTTTAAATCATTTATAAAATTGAAACAGAAATATAATGATAAGCAAATTATTTGATCAGCCACTCCACAAAAGAGAATATGAAAATAAATCACTCATAAAAATGTTCAAACTTATTAATCCAAGGTAAAATGTAAATTGAAGAATATAATAATAATAATCACTACATGTATGTGAATTCATAAGGTCAAAAAGAATATGAATATTAAGTAAGAATAAATATGGAACAAGTGGCACTTTCATGTACTGCAAAATGAAATATTTTTGACAACAGTTTAACAGAATATACTGAAGCTAAAGCCACACAACAGAAATACAACAAGAAACTGTAATTCTAAGCCTGTGCTCAAGTAGGATATTTGTACATGCAGAAGAACAAATACATGATGCTTTATAATATTAGTTAGAATGTCCCAAACCTGAAAAAAACCCACAAATCCATAAAAATAGAATGAATAAAGTAATTCACGAATATGCAGATAATGGGCTGCTACACATCCATGAAAATAAGAGATTTCCAATAAATACAAAAATATGGGTCAGTGGCATAAACATAATTTATACCAAAGAAGTCAGACACACCATAAAACATATTGTATGATGCTATTCATAGCACATAACATTTAAAACAGAGTAAAAGAAAATTGCTCTCAAAACGCAGGATAGTGGATGTGTTTGTGAAAGGTAATAAAGTTTTTGACTAAGAGAAAAGAGGAAGCATCACCCAGATGTGTTGCTCACCGTTTATTTATTGGATTGTCTGGTGTTCATCTGGCATGTTCATTTTTCTGAAATGCATGAAGCTGTATATTTGTCATTTGCAGGTATCTTTTAAAATAATATTCTTGTTTAGTAAAAGAATATTCAAAAGGTTGGAAAAGTTTTAATTTTCAAAGTAACAGAAGAATAAATCCATTATCACAAATCCTTGCTTCATCACTTCAGTATTATTTTCTAGCCTTCCTGAAGGCTCGTTCTGCAGATCCCAGCTCTCCCGGTAGTATTAAGGATATGATTCACACAAGCATCAGTAGAATGAAGATTCATACTAACCACATACAACTTAACTCAAACAGAATCCATGTCCATGAAAGCTGCAGTCAACAATCAAAAAATAGGCATCTTATGTTGGCTCTGAGGGACTTTCCTCACAGCTTCATAAAGAATGTGACCATCCATAAATACATGTTTTCCCCAAGAAAAATATTAACTGCAAATATTTGGGTTTGAGTCTTAATTTTAATTGGACATTTAGTAAGAAGTTTGGGGATTTGAGAAATGACCTTTGAGGTGAAAATAACGCAGCCTTAGGAGCACAGCCGGAGCACAGAGCAAGGGGAAATAAGTTGCTAAGATGAGTATCCACCTTTGGAAGACACTTTAAATGTGATACATGATGCCACACTTCTTAATGACTTTTTTGAAACACAAAATAGTAGATAGAAAGGCATATTGGTGCCCTTTTCAGAATGTGCAGGGTCATGTAAAATCAGAGAAATTAACATTGACCTAAACATGGTGGAATACTCTCACAGTGGAATGCATGTTGCAGAAATCAACCCCTACACTTGGGAAGAGAGGCCCTCATTTCTCCACCTCCTCAGAGCACGGCCTGCTGCCAGATCACAGCTCAATCCTACCTCATGCATCTCTCATTGAGAAGAAAATTGCTTTTCTCATAGCTGTAGGCCTTGTGCTAATCAGTTTTCTTGTCACAGGACAAATTGTCTTACACTCACGACTTCAAAGAAGAGGGATTTACTCTGCCTCACAGTTTAAATGGGTTCAGTTCATGGTTAGCATGGTCCATGGCAGAAGCAGCATGGTGAAGGGGCCTGGTGCAGGAAAGCTGCTCACACAGTGGCAGTGAGGAAGTCAAGACACAAGGGCAAGCTCATGAGGGAGCTTTGCTGTTCAAAAGCACACTCCCGGGGATGCCCTTTTCCACCAGGCCCAGACTCCTAGATGCACATGCAGCTGTGGACTCATCTGTGCATCAGACCACTGATGAATGAAATACTGCCATCAGCCCATCACCTTCCATAAGCCCCGCCTCTGCACATAGGAGACTTCTGGGGATACTAGGGACCTGACTGTAACATTCCCCAACCTGAAATAGCCCATCCATGATGACAAGTGACAAAGGAAAATTATGGAAGACAAAAGAGAATGAAATAAATTATCTGGGATTAGATTTGGGGATAAAACCATTACAACAGAGAACAAATATTGAATTGAATTCAGTTGAAACAAGACTCCCCATCTTGAGAAAGCCATTCCTGGGCTATACACCTGACCAGGGACTGAAAAAGTTTTCCTTTTCAGACTGGCAGGAAAGAATTTGTTTTGTAAACTAAATAAGAAACAGAAGACTAGAGGTCTCTAGAAAGGAAGGGGCCTGTTAGTAACATAGCTGTCCTCAGCAAAACATTGAAGCAATCTCAGTCAGAGGTCTCTGTGAACTTGGCCCTGACCCAGTGTGGGATGTGGCTATAGGGTCATACCAGCAGCAGATCCCCCAAGGAATGATCTGATTATCTGTGATCTGTATGCCTGCATGCCCTGTGTCACATCTGCTTGCTACTCTTCTCTTCCAAGGGCTTCCAAGACACTTTTCTGGAGTTTTCCTGCAGGAAAGCCAAAGCCCAGCCAGCTTCCCAACCTGAACAAAAGGCATCTCCATTGCTGACAGTTTTACAGTCAACTGTGCAACAGCTCTCCAGGATACACTTCGGCTTCCATAATCCCACCCCTCATGCAAGTGGTAAACTCACTTTACCTGTCTTCTTAATCTTCACAACACCTTTGACTTGAAATACACTTCTCCACTGTGGGTGCTTCTTTTGCCGTGATTCAGTCTTTTGGATGTTGTAAAAGAATCACATTGGACTTATTGTCTCAAATAATTACAATAACAGTAACTGGATTAAGAACAGGTAAATTGCAAGTACCAGTTAAACATTTCTTTGAAAGTGAGTCAGAATTTTACCTCATATTATTACCCTGCAGTAAACTAGATAATTTGAATTTATTTATGGTTCAAAAGGTAAAATATTGGTACATTCATTTTGTTCAGATCTGAAATGCCCTCCAAGTCTCAGATGTTAAAGAAGTAGGGCTCTGGGAAGATGACTGGAGCACAGAGGTGCTGTGTTCATTCAGCGGGTTAAACTTTTGATGGGTTCAGAGTGGACTGTGGTGTTAGGAGTGAGGCCGTGTCAGAAGAGCCAGGTCACTGGGCACTGTGACCTAGAATGCTGTGTCTTGTTTCCAGTTCTCCCTGCTGTGCTGCTTACTGGCTGCTTAGGGTTGGTCAGCTTTCCTCTGTCATATCCTTCCAACACTCCGTTTCTCTCTTAGAGCCAGTCAGCCATGTAGACTGAACCTTCTGAAAACCCTTCTTCACTATTGGTGTGAGTGTAGACTGGTACAACCACTGTGGAAATCAGTGTGGTGACTCCTCAAAAAATTAAGATTATGTCCCATCTCACCCAGCTGTTCTCCTTCTAAGTATCTTCTCAGAAGAATTAAAAATATTATACCACAGCAATATATATGCACCCATGTTTATAGCAGCACAATTTGTAATAGCTAAATCTTAGAAACAAGCCAAATGCCTGTCAACAGAGGAATGAATTTAAAAGATGCATTTTTATATAATGGATTACTACTCAGCTATAAAGAAAGATAGATCTGAGGCTTTTATAGGTAAATAGAACCAAATATGTCCATACTCATAAGTGAAATGAATCAGACTCACATGTGTAAACATCACAGTGCCTCCCTTGTGTGAGATATTGAAAGAGTAAATAAGCTCTAAAATGCACAATAGATATTGGAAACAGGAGGAAACTGTGTAAAGGGAAAAAGTAACTAGGATGGGAGAAAGGGGAAAGGACAGTGAGGAAAAGGGAAAAAAATGCAAGTCAGTTATACTATTAAGGTCTCCTTAATCATTAAAAAGGGAGGATTGTGCTAATATTGATTGAAGAATTGTTTATGCCCATATCTTGTATCATGAGTAACTACTTTAGAGATAACAACATGCAGTGTATGAACTATTGTTATTCGCCTATTATTTTGTTATAAAATTTTATTTTACTTGTTTTCCGTAAATTAAAAAGGGTAAACAGTAATGAATTCATTATATGTTTTACTTGTTGTTTGAAGTGGGAGTATTACTTAGAATGAAATTTATAGCCATAGTGAACATTATAGACAGCATAAAATATTGAAAACTAATGCTCTAAGTAACTGATTTTTATACTAGTAGCAGAGGATAAATATAAATCCAAGGAAAATAATAATAAGAAATGGGCGAGAATGAGTAGAAAAATAATAATAAATAATAATTATTTATTATTTATTTGCTCATGAAAATGTATATATCCAGCAATTTTGATTATAAAAGTAAAAGAAACATACATTAGTGGCAAGTTTAGTAACAAAATTGAGATATACATTCCAAAATAATTACTATATGCATAATCATATGATATTTTGGATGATAAAGTGAAAGGCACTATTACCTAGAAAAATATCCCATCAACTTATGCACAACATGACACTTAAACAGACAAGACTAGTGTGAATTTGCAAGCTAACACTGATAAATAAATAATAACTTGTCAAAACAAAAACAAGTGTGAAAAATAAAAGTATGACCAATTAGGCCATAAGTACATTTGCATATACAGAATATGCCTGCACAACTTGCTAGAGATAGCTTTAAAATAAACTATGGCAGAAATAAATAAATAAAAGTAAAAATAATTAAATCTCTGAAAAAATCTATCTATCCAGGAAATCTATGTCATAAATAAATGTCACCAGAGTAACACATTTTTCATTAGTTTCCTAATTTTGCACACGATTCAGGCTATTTTTGATGAAAACTTAAGTGAAAAGTAAAGTTCTTAACTGAGTCTAAAATATTTTATTACTTTGCTTGCATCAAGAGTAATTTTGAACATAGAATTTGAAAGCAAAATTTATAGCAAGTTGCAATTCAGCTTATTGAATTAATGGTAAAATTGTATGCAACAAAGGAAATCATTAACACAACACAGAATCACAACCTGCATTTGGGGAGTGACAAAGAGCTGGATCTCACATTTAAGCAGCATATTAATAAATTAATATTAGAAAGAGAGACATCACAACAGAAAAATGACACAACCAATTCATAAAAAAAAAGATGGGACTACGTAGAGTTCCTGAAATATGACTGGTAACTTGGGTGCTCTAAAACAGTAGCACTCATCTTGAGGTTAACTCTGGAAAACAGGAGTCACAACTATGAAAAAAAAGAAAATGTTTTCTTTGAGCAGGATTGCAATATCCAATGTGGGATGAACAGTGTGTAGAAGACTCCTGATTTCTGGACATAATCATTTCATATTACAGTTCCGAGGAATTATACTAATCTTCATTAATACAACCATTTCAATATCACAAGTGAATAAAGCAGTGTAATTTCATTTATGAACAATACATATATGTTTAACATATATTTCTATTTTTTTCAATGGGGTTCCCTTAAAGCAGACCATATAATGGACAGTTAGGCAATACATCTTCACAGAGAATGCCAAAGTAAAATAGTCTAGTGAGGTTTTATTTTTTATCTTTTTCTTCATTCAAGTTGGATAAATCATGCCTGCCTAGGAATTTAACCATTTTTAACGTTCTCCATTTAATGCAATTCAAATTTTTAAAATAGTTTCTAATAATCCTCTGGATTTCAGTAGTATCTATTGTAATTTTGCCTTTTTTCATTTTTGATTTTATTTATTTGTATCTTCTAATTCTTTTGTTACATTTGGGTAAGAGTTTACCAATCTTATTTATTGTTTCAAAAACTAATTCTTTGTTCATTAATTTTTTGTAAGTTTTTTGTTTCAGTTTCCTTATTTTTTCTCTGATCTTTGTATTTTTTTCCCTGTAGTAATTTTAGGTTTACATTGTTCTGAGTTTTTTTAGAACCTTGAGGATCAATCATTGGCTTACTTATTTAGTTTTGTTGTTGTTGTTGTTTATTTGTTTGTTTTTTGTACCAGGAATCAAACTCAGGACCTTGCGCTTGCCAGGCAGTCACTACACAACTAAGCTATTTTCCGAGTCCCTGGCTTACTTACTTGAGATCACTCTCGCTTCCTAATTTAGTCTTTCCTAGGTACAAACCTGGCACTTGAAACTGCATTCATCGTGTTTCGCAGACTCTGGTAAGTGATAATTCCATTGTCCTGTGATTCCGAGAAATCTTAAATTTCTTCCTTCTGATTACTTTCTGACTTCTGAAGCAAGTGAGTAACAGGAAGCAAAGAACTTACACCAAGAACTACAGATACCACACCACCGTTTCTGTGCATCAAGTTTTCTGTGCATGTGTATGCACACACATGGCAAGTGCTAAGGAAATGCATGTGTGAGGGGGGCAATGGGCTTTATTCCATTTCTTTCCTCCTGCAATTTCCAGCTGGCTCGCTTTAAGACATGCAATAGTTTAGAAAATTTATACCTGAAATCTTTTCCCTTCATGTGTCTTACCACTCTTTTTGGAGCAGCTCATCTTTTATTAATCTTTTCAAATGATTCAAACTCCATTTGCACATGATTGTACACAGTCCTTGACAATTAAATCGCATAATTACAATAATGCTAACAGGTTTGGAAATGAAAATTTTGGCTCTTGTTCAGGTTAGGAAGCGTGCAGGCTTTGGAATAACAGCATGGCTTTGTGGCTGAGGCCAGCTTAGTCCTCTAGGGGCAGTAGCTAACAGGAATTCCAGAGAGGATGCAAAACTTCAGTTGTCAGTGAGTCTTTTGAGTGGAGGTCAGTGAAAGGAACTTTCCTCTTGTGGGAAGAGCTGTTCCATGATTAAGACATTCGCTTGCCCCAGGGACAAGACACTTGGATGGATTTGGGAAGGAGCAACTTTGCATAGTGTCCTATGTACATTTCTCTCAAATGTATTTTCCTCACAAACAGAAACAGGGTACAGTAGGGGAGGTGTAACTCACTCTAACTTGAACATAAAGCAAAATTTATTTCACGACTCAGTAAGAGTCTCTTGGGTCTTAAGGAAATTTCGGTGTCCTTTATTAGGCTGGGCTCTACATGCTCTTTATTTCTTTTACTTTCTCTGATGCAAAAGTGACAGTGTTGTGTTTACCATGAGAGCAGCAATGCAGCTCAACTGAGCTGTGTCAGGAAAATGCATTTACACTTTGTGCTTCTTGGAGTAAACATTCAGGCAAAACCAAATGTTTTTGTTAAGGGAGTGTCTTAGTTATTTTTTACTCATCACTGAGACAAAATACCTGATGCCCAAAGCTGGGAAAGGAAAGGTTTATTTCTTACAGTTTTTGGAGGTTTCAGTCCATACTCAGTTGGCTCCAAGGCAGGGTGGCATGGCGGGGCAGCAATTCATGGCGACTGCAAACAGCAAGCACAAACAGGCAAAAGAGAGAGACACACCTTCTTCCTGCCATTACATCACATCCTGGCTCCACCCCCTGGGAGGGTGTAGCACTGACACCACCAAGCCAAGCACTAGACAATGAACCAATCACAAATGCACAATGCAAATACATGAGGCCTAGGGGCCACCCACATAAACCATGACAGGGAGCTATTTTAGGATTATGAATTGTTCTACTTTTCTGTCAAAGTTAAAAGACTTAAATATTCCAACATGTTCCTGGGAAGTTTTGTGTAGGATTCAGCAGGCGCTTGGTTGGGTGGTTCGGACACCGAATATTGAGTTGTACCCTCTGTGGGCCAGGGATACATTTTCCCTTCTTATCTATTTATTCATGCCAATATAACAAGCTAAAGTGCCCTTATCTTTCTCATTTGTTAGTAGCGCTTTTGTACCTTATCATGTGAAATGCGTGGCTGGAATGAAATAACTCTCAGTTTGTTGCTGGCACTTTCGGGTCCGTGTTTATGCAGTCCTCGGTATCACAGGGGCCCACTGATGTTCCCTTACTTCCTTGCACTAGTATCATCCACCTCTTTTCAATAAACTGCTGCTCTTTCCCAGCCTAAGCCTGGGCCTGTTGCTCCCTTGCCTGCTGATTCTTCCTTATTCTGTTTCTCTGATTCCCCTTGAATGTGCCCTTGTGGCCCCCCAGCTAAGTAAACCCCATTCCTCTTACTCCTGTAGCACCTTGCATAGGCCTTTCATAGTACAGAGATTATTTGTGAGCCTTAAATTCCTCTACAAATGCAGAGAAATACATACAGCACCATTAATCATGGCACGGGAGACTTCATGTGAGGAACCATTCACGTAGCCTGATTTCGACTCTTATCACTGGTGCAGGACTCCAGGGAAACTCCACTGGCTCCTGAAAAAGAGGAAATTGGAGATAAGATGAATCTTTTCAAGGGTTGTCATGCACACCAAACATTGTCTTGCTAGTCACCAAATACACAGAGCTAAATAGCTTCACCCTAGACTATTTCAGGTGCATTCTGCAGGTAAGGGGAAAAAGTTCCAATTTCCTAGTTTTTCAGTCCATCTCAACAAATTTTTGCCCTAATAGAAGAAAATCACATATTTTTCTTCATAAAACAATTTCTTCTCCAGATCAAGTTTGTTATGACATAAAGAAAAGTGGATCAGCAACCTCTCAACTAAAACTTCATTTTTCTTTTTCTTCTTTTGTTTTCTTTTAAAGAAACTCTAAAGAAGAAAAAGAAATCTAAAATAGATGCACTCATGAAAAGCAAATTTAGATGCCATATTTTTTAGGGACTGCTAAGAAGGAGAGGCAACAATAACAAGTTAGCTCATCTGGCTAAAAATCTGGTGCTTGGGTGATAAAGCAATGGATTTAGTTCATGAATACACATTTGCGTATTTCTGTTCCCATTGTCTGTGTTACCAGACGCCTCCTGAGAATGAAGACCACAGAAGGACGTGACATGACAGGCAGAATTGCAGTGTGCAGGGCCTGGTGGCAAGTAGAAGTGTCATCTCATCAGTCAAACAGGGCTGGGGATGTAGGTCAGTACAAAGAGCTTCAGTTGAATGCCTACTAACTGAATTAAGTAGTGAAAGACAACACAAGATGGTTAGAAGAAAGACAAATGTATTCCAGAATGCACAACTAGTTTTTTGCACTTCAGCTACGCCATTTTTAGACAACTCTTTTTCATACGTTTTACCAGATATAAAACACAAGATGATACAGTATGATTTCCATTCCATACTTCTAAACTGTTCTTTTAGGAAGGTAATATCCATGAAATGGCTAGAAATTGCTGTTATGTGCTGAATTTATAATGACTATAGTAAGCTTACCATTAAAGCCCCAAATATTTTGTTATTAGAAATGTCAATTTTATACTTAAATCTCAAAATATTTATACGCAAGTTTACATCAAGCATTCGGACAGCTTACAGATCTGAAATATTCTTTATTTTAATATTTACAATATGATACCATGAATATTTTTGTGTAAAAAGAGTTGCATTGAGAATCAGAGCACATTAAACTACATAATTGTTACAGAATTTGTTAATATGAGTTGTTTTCTGTTAGAGAAAGAAAATGAAGCCATCTGAATTATATAACTAAGCCTATGGAGATCACTTATTTGTTTAGCTTTGGAAAAAATTAAATAAACTTAGCTTTAACTATCTATATTATGGACAACAAAGTAGCTTGACAGTGAAAAGTAACTTTAAGAAACAAATGACTCAATTGTCTGGCTGAAGAGAAGCTCTTAGCACATCATGAAACCATTAGTAATAATATGTAAAGGCCACTTACAAGAAAAACAGAATTTATTCACTTATTTATTTGAATTCTATCATGCACATTCACTGAGCTTTGGTGAGCCTGTATAGGCTCACTAAGTTTTATGTTATGTTATGTTATGTTATGTTTGTTATGTTACGACAACATAAAGATGTAGTAAAAAATTTGTTTTCATGGCAGACAAAATTCACCACGAAGAATTTTTGTTCAAAACCAAAGCTCCGGATGTTGTGCCAGGTGTTTAAGAAAAATGTCATGGGAGACAGAGACAAGAGCATCACTTTCATCCAAGGAAACTCATCCTTCGGAGATTCTTCCAGGATGAATGGATTTCAGTAAACAAAGCAGAAGGAAGACATCATGGAAAGAGGCACAGAGTGGGCAGGCTGCTTTAAGTTGAAAGTAGACATCTCTAGTGGGAACATAATGTGTTCTGGATTCCAGTTTTGTCAAACAGATGATGTCATTGTTTACCTGGTGCAGGCTGTGAAGGGGCTATCCCAGTTCATCCTACTGAAAAGGAAAAATCTGGAACAGCAGGAGAGGTTTTCAGAAGGGAGAATAATCACGGACCAAAACAGATGTCAGAGAGAAGATAATTCTGGTTTCAGCATGAAGGACAAATAGGGAAGATTTTAAAAAAGGGGAGATTATGAGACTGAGGACTCTAGACGAAATCCTTTTCTCCAGAAAACTAAAAACCCAGAGTTAAAGAAAACAGGTTGAGTGCGAGAGACATTGCAAGAGTATTAGAGACATTCATTTATTTAGGTGATTTTTTTGGTATTTTTGAAACAGGATATTGCTCTGTGGTTCAGGCTGGCCATGAGCTCACTTTATAGCCCAGGCTGGTCTCAAACTTACAATGATCCTCCTGCCTCAGCCTCCCGAGAAATGAGATTACAGGTGTGTGCCACCACTCCTAGCTTATTTAGGTGACTTCTGACATGAAGAGAAAGAACAAAAAGTTTTGATCAAGTACAGATGAGGAATCTGAAGCTAGGACAAGTTAAATAATTTTTCCAAGGTCAAATGCCTCCTAAAAGTATCACAGCCTGTTTCCTCACTGAGCTCTCTCTCTCTCTCTCTCTCTCTCTCTCTCTCTCTCTCTCTCTCTCTCTCTCTCTCATGTTCACTAGAAAATCCACAGCTGTATACATATTAGGAACTCAGTTATGGAGCTACCTCACCGAGCTTGCTTTAGAAATTCTCACTTCCATACCTGCAGAGTTCTTTTTCCACATTGTCTCCTTCTTCTCTTTGGGTCATGAAGATCACATGGACAAAAGTGTCTGATTGTATGAATGCTACCATTCTTTCTTCCCATCATATATTTCCAATATATAAAAATTAGCAGTAGAGATGTAATGAAGCTGGTCTTACTCCGCTTCTGTTTTAGAGCATGTACCACAAAAGGAACAAGCATACGAGTAAGTTCTGTTCTCAGCTCTACTATGTCAGGCACATTTAATTAGTAGCAAAAATAGAGAGACATATTTAGCTCCTTATTCAGCAGGAACTGGAAAGACACCAGATTACAGGCACAGCAAAATACAAAGATTGACAGTCTGACAAAGCCTTCCTTCCAAAATGAGCAGCCCAAAGTGATGACTCAGGCAAATTATCTGTTAATTGCTGACCAGGTTTAAACTGGGTCAGCTCCAAATAAGGATGTAAATTGGACTCGATAGAAGAAATGCTTGTTACCTGATTTGGTTTAGATAGGATGGGCAGAAATGGGGTTCGATGACAAGAAACATTTAGGGCTGGATTGTGATACAAGTTTAAGGACTCAAGTTATTAAAGAAAGAAGCATTTAAACTGAGATATTTTTCCAAGAAAATTGAATATTTTTCTCGATACAAGTGTATTGCTTTTCTGTTGTTCCACAGCAATTCACCACATATTATGGAGCTTAAATATGATACAGAATATTAGCTGATAATCTCCATGACAAGTGTTGCCAGAATTCTCCATCCTAGCCTCCCCAGGCTGAATCCAGTATGGCTGGAATCTTCCAGGCTCATGGCTTGTTTATATAATTCAGCTCTTGTTTTAACTGTAGGTCTCAGAGGTCAGAGGTCTCTGAGATTCCAGAGGTCAAGCTCTTTTTCCACAATGTGGCAACTTTGTTTTTTAAGGCCAGCAAGATAATATTTCTGTTGCTCTAAATTTGTCTTTTGTTTCTCACCACCAGTCAATGGATTTTCTTTTCCTGGTTTTAGCTGATCAGGAAGGGTCAACCCATTTGGTTAAACTGAAAGCAACTTATGAAGAGCTTTAATAAAATCTTTGAAGCAGCCTCACCTTTGAAGTTCAAAATAGCCTAATCCCAAGAGGAATATTCACCATATTCATTGTTGCCTCCTTGTTCAAGGGTGCACACAATAGTGCATACCAGCAAGAAGAAATTCTGAAGTCACTTTAGAATTTTGTCTACCATAATGCTTTCATGGTGATATACTGCTAACAGGTATAAATGGGCTATGAGTAACACCAGATATGGAGCGATCCAAAAACATTCTTCTTTGAGATGAGATCCAAATGCTAATTTAGACTTGTCATGGTTTATGTCAGTGGCCCCCAGGCCTCATGTATTTGCTTGTGCATTTGTGATTGGTTCATTGTCTAGTGCTTGGATTGGTGGTGTCAGTGCTACACCCTCCTAGGGGGTGGAGCCAGGATGTGATGTAATGGCAGGTAGAAGGTGTGTCTTTCTTGCCGGTTTCGGCTTGCTGTTTTCAGCCACCATGAACTGTGGCTCCGCCATGCCACCCTGTCTTGGAGCCAACTGAGTATGGACTGAAACCTCCAAAAACTGTAAGAAATAAATCTTTCCTTTCCCAACTTTGGGCACCAGGTATTTTGTCTCAGTGACTAGTGAAAAGTGAATAAGACAGAATTTTGCATGGAGGAGTGGGGTCATTGCTGTGACTATACCTGACCGTGTTTTTCAAGAGGCTTTGGAAATAGCTTGTAGGCAGAGTTTGGAAAGGTTCGGACATGTTGCCTGGATGCACAGAGCTGGAGCAACTTAGGTTGTTCTGCAGAGGAGATTCTGGTCAGAGCTCAGGAGACAAGAAGGCTAGAAAGCCTGACAGCAAAGACCAGGCTTGGGAGGCTTCTGCTGGGAAGGAGGACTCTATTGGTTGTTGGACTCCCTATGATGTGTGTTATGGCTTGGCAGAAAGTTTGTCTGCATTTTGCTCATGCCCAGAGACTTTGCCTGAGACTGAGATTAAGGGTAATGGACTGATTAATCTGGCAAAGGAAATTTCAAAGCAGTCAAATGTTGAGGCTGTAGCATGGCTATTGTTGGGGGCTGTTAGCCAGATCTATGTTGCAAATCAAGAGCAAAGAGCCCAGCAGGATAATTTAAAATACTGTGAGTTTGGCCAAAAAGAAAACTTCAGTAAAGTTGTATATTGTAAAGATAGTGCTGAGACTTTGATTGCTGAGAAGAAACAGAAAGATAAGAAAGATGGCGACTGGGCATCCAAGGAAACAGTGGGTCTCCACCCTTTGCAGCCCCAAAACTGCAAAAGTGAAAGAATTTTCTCAGATGAGAAAGCTTCAGAGCACAATGCTCCAGAATGGCACGGGAAGCCACATGAGGTTCCAGAATGGCGGCAACATGGAAAAGCTTTTCTTCACAATCAGGTAAACAGAGCCCAGCAATACAGGCACTGGATCCCTACAGCCAATAGAGAGAAAAGCCTGGCTACTGCTCCAGCTGGCAGCAGACCTTGGCAGCATCCACATGGTGCTGATTTTAGTTGCAAGGAAAATGCACAAATTCTGAGGGTAAGAAGGCTTCCACTTTGATTGCAAAGGGCCTAGGAGGCCAAGCAGTGTGCCCCTGAGAGGGCAATATGTAAAGATGTAAGTGTGAAGCCAAAAGTGCAGAGGATACCCCAGAAGTTTGGAAAAGCCAAGAACATGGATCATCCAAGGAAAGCTGCAAAAACTGAGCAGAGAAGGTTTAAGAGAAAAGCTGCGGGAGCTGAAATCCCTGGAAGTACTGTGGGGGTGGAATCACCCAAGCCTTTTTGGAGCTTGCAACCAGATTGCTTCAAATGCTGAGCATGGAACTCTAGGACTTAATGTTCGCCCTGCTGGATGTTGGACTTGCTTTGTTTCCAATGCTTTATATTCCCCCATTTGTAACTTTTGGAATGGTAATCTTTATTTTGTGCCTTTTCACTTCAGAAATGTTTAACCTTGTTTCACTTGTACAGGGGGTTACAGTTAAGAGTTTGCCATAGATATTGGAGGAGACTTGGGCCTTGGAGTTCTCAGCAATGCTGAAAATATTAGGACTTTGGCAACTCTTGTGGATGGACTAAATGTTTTTGTATAAAGGTTGTAAATGAGTCTTTGGGGGCCAGGGGTGGAATGTCATGGTTTATGTGGGTGGCCCCAGGCCTCACGTATTTGCATTGCGCATTTGTGATTGGTTTATTGTCTAGTGCTTGGATTGGTGGTGTCAGTGCTACACCCTCCTAGGGGGGTGGAGCCAGGATGTGATGTAATGGCAGGAAGAAGGTGTCTCTCTCTCTCTCTCTCTCTCTCTCTCTTGCCGGTTTCGGCTTGCTGTTTTCAGCCGCCATGAACTGCGGCCCCACCATGCCACCCTGCCTTGGAGCCAGCTGAGTATGGACTGAAACCTCCAAAAACTGTAAAAAATAAACCTTTCCTTTCCCAACTTGGGGCATCAGATATTTTGTCTCAGTGACCAGTAAAAAGTAACTAAGACAAGGCTCTTACCGAGAATCTAGTTCTACATCCTAGGTTTTTCATTTCAAAAGGAAGGCAATGAATAATTATAATGTCTCTGTGTCATCAGGTTGTAAAGGCATTAAAAACTCTTCTGGTGTATACTAAATGCTCAGAAGAGTTGGTGAATAAGTGATCTAATTGTAATCTCTGACTACAGAGGTGTAGAAATAAGTCATGTGAAGGACATATCAATAGTTGTCTGCTCAGAAGAGATTAAACAATAAGGGTCACCTTAAAATTAGCTAACATCACTCAAGAACATACTATGTGACCACAGAGATACATATTATAGCAATATAAAATATACCATTCTAAGCAACACAGTAGCTATGCTCATTTGTTGAATACAGAGTCTCAGTAAACAAATAGGAGAGAGATAACTCAAATTTGACATATTCATTCCAAAGTCTAGAATTTTATATAACACCAAAATAACTCTGAATAACATTAATTAGAATGTTTTAAGTAGGAGAAAATTTGGCAAATATAGAGTGACTATTTAGAGATTCAGAAAAGTAGGAAGCTAGTTAAGAGGTATGCAAAATTTAGCCTACAAATTTAGGAATAATTTATTAGGGAGGAAGGTCAGGTAAAGGGATAAGTTTTTATTTTTGTGCTTTTCATTCCCATAACATGGCATCTGAGGAAAAACCTGCCCATTAAAATAAAATAGCTCTATATTACTTTATACCAATCTATTTTCTATTACTGTGTAACAAATTAACTCAAATTTGAGGGTCTTAAAAAGGCATGGTTCTTGTATTACAGATTTTATAGTTCAGAATGTGGTTATGGCTTGGCCAGTCCTTCTGCATATGGTCTCTTCAAAAGGTTAGAAATTGGAGATTGTTCAGGGCTACAATTTCATCTGAAAACTTAATTAGAATTGGATATGCTTTCAAGCCAATAAGAATTTTGACTTCATAGCACTAATTTCTTAACGTGTTTCAGGTGTGAGGATCTGAGTTCTTCCCTCATTTCCTGACAGATGAAATTCTCCATGGGTTATGGACCCACTCAGCTACTTTCCACCCTGTACTTGATACGATTGCTATCAATAAAATAAAACTTGAAGGAAGATCTGTTGGCACGATAGCCTTCTTTTTTTAAAATTTAAAATAAATTTGTATGATAGTCATCTTAAGTACTTATTTTATGTTTATGCTAATGATATCATACAATAGCATCATATTTTTGTTTTAACTTAGTTCAGTTTCCATCCTTGATTATTTTCGTTATTGTTAATACCTTTAATATACTTCATCTATATGTTAGGTGTACATTCAGTGATGTCAGGTTTTTGCAGCATGACTTAATGTTGAATTTCATACTTTTAGCTGGTCTATAGCCTTTCTCCTAGGCTTCAAGAGGCCTCCTGTGGACCAGGAATTTCACTTGACCACTTGAACTCTTGATCTACCAGCACCTAGAAAGATGTCAGAGGTGAATTAAACCCTGGATAAAATGACTAAAAGATTGATTGATTGTGCAAGTGTATAGATGGAGTAGCTGGATGAAAGAATAAAGAGGTAAATGGACATATGTCTTACATTTTTATTGATAATTGAGCAGCTAAAGCATTATCTGTACTATATACTATATCAAAATTATCTTGGTTTAAAATTTGCTTTGAAACTCCTGAGTTAATGAGTTTTGTTCACACTTCTGGTGAAAGTATGGTATAAAATGAAGATAGCATCACTGAATCGAGAATAGCCAAAGAGTAGACCATGAAGGAAGGGTCCCGATCTTTCAGATGGACACTATGTCACATTCAGGAAGGACCTGTTTCAAGAAAGTTGCCTCTGCCTATTTTGAATCTAGAACAGTCTGACCTTGTACATGTTCCCTGTGGGAAAAAGTTCTGACAACTCTAACAAGTAATCTAGGACTCCGAACCCAGCAGAAGCATCTTAACAATACAGGGAAAGGAAATGAAAATATATATATATAAGACAGAAAATGCTCAGAAATTTTATTAATGCTAGGTTCCAAATGAAGGCAACACTAGTGAGTATCTTTTACTGAAAGTCAGAATGATTCTGATAGAATCTTGGAATTTCTGGGGCACATGATGGTCAAAAGCAGGAGAAACATGCGTTTCCATCTCCATGAAGGCTGACTAGATAACACTAATACCTGTAATCTTTAAATTGTCTTCTAGAATTAAAATATATTGCAGCATAAACAATTCACAGAGAATTAGTGAGCTTAAAATATTTCTTGTGTATCTTACCTATTTTCTTTGAACCTTACTATCAGAGGTTTACCAAGTAATTTATTGTGTAGCTCCTAAAGGAAGATGAAACACAAAAAGATAAGAATAAGAAAGAAATGGAATACTAAAAATATTTGATTTAAAAGTAGACAAACATTTCTAAGAAACAAAAGTTTGCAGACAAAATAACAGCAAGATAGTAATTTAAACAAATATACGTCAGGATTGTATTAAATATAAGATGATTAAATGCTCTGACAAAGCAAACAATTTAATCTAACATCCTCCCTAAAATGCATAACTATTGTTCTAAGAAAAACACATTCAATAGAAGAATACCGAAGGCTCAAATTAACTGCATTGTTTGGATACTGGTAGATCAAAAAGGATTTCATATACTTTTGACACAATAGGAAAAATTTAATTGTCAATAGATATTAATTTTTAAAAATGAATCTTAACTTTAGTAGTGGAACCATTTTTCACTAAGATGATAAAATTCTGATCTAACTCTGTGTGTGTGTGTGTGTGTGTGTGTGTGTGTGTATTGTGTTCATTTCTGGGAAATACATTTTCTGAATAAATTTGTGGATATTTAGTGTTTTGATTAGTCTTCTAGAGTGTTTTTTTGTCATTTACAATCCCATCAACAAAAAGAATGTGTCTACAATCTCTCATTACTACTACTACCAGGCCTTTGGTATTACCAACATGATAGCTGGGTTTGACGGCGTACAGCTGTATTCCCCACATGTGGTAAATTCGGCCCAGACGATCACAACTTGAGGTCAGTTTAGCTGCACAGTAAAATGTCACCAAGATTCTTCAAAAACAAACAGATATGTTTGTGTATATATGCATACATGTAGTGTTATATATGAGTATACATATACATATGTGTGTGCACACATGATAAAAAATTAGACCTTGTGCTTTTCTCCTTAAGATTGAGGGTAAACAATTTTTTAGCCATTTTAAAACCACCTGTCTTATTTTTCTGTGTACTATGATCTTTGTCCATATTTATTTTTCTTTCACCCAGTGTTCATCTTTATTTTATGGTTATTACAAGCAAATTAAGGTACTTCAACTGTAATTAAATTTTACTGAGCAGAAGTGGTCATATGTTGCTTCTTTCATACATTTTTGATTGACTTTAAGCCTCACATTTTTAACTTGGAATTTTTAGTTTTACTTTGTGTGTCATCATATTTACATTATGTCTTATTATAATGTTTTAGGATTGATAATAGAAGTTTATCTTCAAATAGATTTTAATAATTTGGATCACTTATGTTTTCTATATTTTAATTTAAGCTTTTTTCATGAGACATGGGGAATCAAATTTTTAAACTTTCTAATTGACTACCCAGTTTTCTAACCAATTTTTAAGCAATTTATATTTTTTCCCCAATGTTAAAATGTCATCACTTTTGTATACTATATTCTGATAAGAAATTTTGTGCTTTGAACTTTCCTGTCACTTCAAAGATCTTGGTCTATGAATGCGACAAAAATATACTTTACATTTTTATGGCTTTATGAAAAGTTGTAGTTAATAGATTCTCCATCATTACATCTCTTCTTAAATATCTTTTTCTAAATGTTCATAGTCACTTCCATCTTCCTTTTGAATATAAAAATATTTATTAGTTCCAATAAAAGACTATAGTATTTTTATCAAGTTATAAAAAAAGTACATTTTAGGAAGAACTGACATCATAATGAATCCAGCTCTCTATACTGAAATTACTGGTTGCTTTTTCATTCTGCTAAAGTAAGTTGCATCTCTAAGGGCAGTTGGAATATCTGTATGTAGACCTTGCATTACTTCTTTTGCTATTGTAGGTAGAAAACTTATAATAGTTACAGAATATACTTATTATTATTTGAGTCTCATTCATATTAATCATAATGTGGTGCTTTTCTTACTATCTAGCTGAAATCTGAGAAAGTGAATTGAAGTAGGATTTTAAAAGAATAAGAATATTATGACTATATATAGCTCTGTTTTTGCAAAGTGTGTATTAAGGGGTTTGCAGTAGTTTACTACTAAAATTTTGGTGTGATTCAAAAACAAAACATATCAAACATTGTGGAAAAAAATCAAGGTACTCATGTCAAAGGTGACAAGGTCAAAGGTCAAGACAAAGAAGTTAGATGCACCGGGTATGGAGATGGTGATTTCCATGTAGTAGTTGCTGAAACTGCCCTGAAGGAACTACATTCTGTGTAGCTTCAAAAATACTAAACTTCACCCAAGAGTGTCACTAAACAAATTGAATCCATCAAAGAAGGGCATGACCTAGTAAGACAACATAGGCAGGCAGACCTGATAAAGGGTATTTGTGACAGAATCACCTCATTTTGTCCCCAACATAGTGGCGAGTACACTATAGTGAAAGGTGACGCACACACAAATCATATATGCCTAGGTACACATTTCACATTAGAGACTGTGCCATAAGTTTCCTTGTAAGGAAAATTAAGAAGCCAGTGCTCTCCAGGACTAAGAAGTATGTTTATAGGGTGTTAAATGCCCTGATCGAGCCCTGCTTGCATCCACAGTCTTGTTCACCAAGTTCATGATCACCTCTAACTTCTGATATGTGAATGTATTTCTGAGGTCTCCTTGCTTTCCAAAGATTGCAGGAAACGACTCTGAATAGGAATCAGTGTCTGGGGAAGTTAGTAGGTCACGGCAGGAGTCCTTACTCAATTTCTATATGGAGTTGTTGTACAGATACTCCAGCTTCCTAGCGAGTTAACTCTTAGGTGCAGCCAATCCTGCTGTTCCCCAGAGAATTATACTATACACTTGCCCACTGTGATAGTTGAATTAATGCTGGACCCTGAATTAGTCTCCTAAGGCTGCCACCATGAAATACCACACACGGACAGTTTAAACTACATGTATTTATTTTCTCACAGCTCTGGAGTCAAGAAATCAGAGACTGAGGTATCAGTATTTGGTTTCTGGTGAAGCACCTCTTCCTGACTTGTGGACATTGGTGACTTCTCACTGTGTCCTCCTTTGGCCTCTCCTCCGTGGACATTCACACACACACACACACACACACACACAGAGAGAGAGAGAGAGAGAGAGCGAGCAAGACATACGGAGTAAGGAGGAGAGAGGCAGCTGTCATTAGTGTCTCTTTTTATTATAAGGACACCAGTCCTATAGGATTAAATACCCTGCTTTTGTGACTCCATTTAATTTTTCTTCTTGTAGCCATTACCTCCAATTATTATAGCCTTGAAGATTAGGATTTCAAACTATGAATTGGGGATAGGGCATGAGTCAGACCATAATATGCCCTTCACTAGGTATCTCAAATTCTCTGTATCACAAATAGGACCTCACATCCATTATGCCTCCCACCCAAAAATAATGCTCTACATCTACTAAAACAATTGAATTATGATGTGCATCAAAACACTCAGCTAAAATATTGACCATGGATGATAAAAACAGTGCCTTAGGTCAAGGCAAGTATTTGCCCATAGGAAAAATATAATAAATTCTCATAGAGAAGTTAGTAAACACGTGATTTCTTATTTTAATCTGTCTTATTTTCTACCTGTATGTATAGCTATCTCCTTTTCTATCTATCATCTTTCTATTTTACAGGGTTACCTTTGCAAACATCAAAGCTACACAGAATTCTCCAAGATAGTTCCCTTCAAAAAGATTCTTTGTAAATAAATTATAGGCAGGAGGCTGAAGTTTCCAACTGTTATTAAGCCCCCATTCAGAGTAAAATCTGATTTTTTTTTCCGTTTTGATGGCAGTACCTCAGCAGGGTTCCAAGGCACTGGTTTTTGCGGAGCCAAATCATTATTCAGGAGCCAAGTTTGTTTCGAAGGCACACCAAGAATCCTCAGCTGTGAGCGGAGGCATGCCTCACTCCAATTAGGGAGGGAAGAAGACTCATTTCCCTCATGGCCAAGCAGCAGTGGGATGACTCCAGGACTATAGAAAGGAAGAAACTGGATGTCCAATGTACTGCTGATGAATTTCTGAGGAAACATTCTTCATGAATCATACATATGAAGCTGTAAAGTGACATATCTAATTAGGACCTAGCAGCTGGAAATGAAAGAAAATGTAGAGTTCACATGAATCTCTTTAGGACACCCTCAGGTTATGAGGCTCTCAAGTTTTCATAGCAAACTTTGTAGAAATATTTGTGAGTTGTGGCCTGAAGACAGACCCCGGAAGCATATCTTAGGCTAATGAGTTACCTGACTGTCAGTCTACTATAAGGGTCTTGGTTTCCTTATGTGTACTTACGCCCAATATCTTCACATAAGTGGAAGTCTGACCATACAGCGGCAGAATAAAGAATCACACACCTAAGTTTTTGACATCGACATGGTGACAATAAACCTGCTAATGATGTTGTCAGTATGTGTCCCATTAACTTTGGAAAATTAGTCCTATCTCAGAAAGACTTACTGCCTCTGTCGTATCCTTTCCATGCAGCAAGACTCAATCAAATCACAAGAAAATTCAGCCAAACTCATAAAGAAGAACTTGCTAAGAAATACTAGACTGATACTCCTGTAACATTAAGGCTGAAGGAAATATACCAAACATAGGGTGCTAGGGAGACACAATCATTGATTACTGTGCAGGATTCTGGAGTAAGCTCTACATGATTGAAGTATATTAGTGCAAAAAAACTGATCAAATCAGATGAAGCTTCTGTTTTTATTGAATATTTAAAACAGCAACATAAGAGCAAGTAACAAAAAGTTTGTTTTTGTTTCTAAAAGGAATCATGCGATCAATCTGGTTCTGTCCCTACAGTGCTAGGAGCTGTGGGAATCTTATTTTGTTGCATGCTTTCTGTGCCACTGTGGGCAGTTTCGTGCTTATTACTTGAACACCTATAAGCTTCTTGATGTATCTGTGTCATGGATTCTTTCTCAAACAGTCTTCTCAATATGCATTGCCCATTAAACCAATCCCAGATGGGTGAGTGCACAGAGTAGCAGATTTCATTTGAATGTCTTTCTGTAACAGTTATCCTGGGCTTCACTCACCTGGCCATAACGCACCAACATAATTCATATTCAGTACCATCAGCGTTCTAAAATTTCAAACATGAACTTTATCCAGTGAACAGCCAGTTTTGCTCTCTGTTCCTCAGTTTCCCTTTTAGAAATCAATGCACTTCATTCAAAGCTGGGCACTCTTTTCAACATTTCAAAATAATTCATTGGATTGTATCTGGCAAACAGTAGTATTCAATGTATTAATTTCAGCTGCTGCTTCCAAGCTCCTATAAAATATGCAGCAAGGGAGAGAAATGAGGGCAGATAAAGACCAACTGAGATACGCTGTGATCCCTGTTGGAAAGTATTCCATTTTACTTAGAATCTCCTGCTTCAATTTAAAGTTAATTTAACTTCTTATGTTCAGTTCTCAAAGTGGCCATGACCAAGATGGTCCCAAAGAAGATGAAAATCTCTACTGACTGGAAAATCCAGTTAAAGGAAAATAAATGAAAAAAGTACATGTGAAGACAACTGTTTCACGACATTGTTTTATTTTTAAGAAAAGACTGAATGTAAATGAAAGACATATTTTTAGAACCCCTTACATTTTCCACAGCCCATGATTGCCTTTCACTGGCTGTCTAACAACTGAAGATGGCAAAAGTTTGAAATATTGTGTCAGAACTGACTTTTAAAGCACCTGTGTTTCTGTTCCGAACTAAAAACAAAGCTGCTTTTTTCTCACTGAAATGAGATTTTTATGTTATTAAGAGAATCTGGCAATATTAAAGGAGAAAATACGGAACACTTCTAAGTGCAGGATGCCTTTAGAATGAAAGCACTTTATTAGAAAAGGACACTTCTCCAGTGTGTATCCTAAAATCAGCATTCTCACTCTCACACCTCAGAGCTGTGCTTCCACATGTTCGCCTGAGGCAAACTGAGAAATTACACTTGTTTTCTGCTGTTTCCTGTTGGCGGACAAGCCATAGAAAGTTGATCACAACCAACTTCCTCTCTGCATTCACACATGATTTCCATGTTCAGTTCTCACTTTGTGTGTGTTATAAAAAAATCATCATTTCATGGGAGGGGTGTTTATTAAGGTTTGTCTGTGCAGCTGAAGAAATGAGTTTTCATATTAGTAACAGCTTCGCATTTAAAATATCCTGGAAAAACAGATATATGAGAGGATAAAAGTGAACAAAATGGATCTAACCAAAGAAGAAAATCATGGGAAGAGGTAAAAAAGAATTTGGCGGGGGAGTGGCAGCCATGCCTTTCCAACAGTACAGGAAATACTAGGGGTTGAGATCCATACTATTGTCTAAAAGTACTCTGTCACCGATTCCAATCTAGAGGCAGAGGAAAAGAGTAAAAATTTAAATCAGGCCAGGATTGCTGGTGCAAGCCTGTAATTACAGCCCTTGGGAGACAGAGGCAGGATGATTGCTGCAAATTTGAGTCCAATCTGGACTACATAGTGAGTTCAAGGCCAGTCTTGGCTACGTAGTGAGCCTCTGTCTCAAAAAAAAAAAAAAAATTAAATCAGAGGTCTTGATTATAAATCAAGTTTTTTTATTTAATTAGCTGATTTGTTGCAGGAAAATACATAGGCACTTTCTTTCCAAAAGCAAGCAATCACTACAGGTAGAAGAGGTGGGAAACTCCTTGAGTGATACATCTTGTATATTTTGAGATAAATCACAAGATGGGACATTAAGACTCTATTTCATCTCCCTGAAACCCAAAACCCTGTGATTTTTCATGGTATAGATTCTGATACTGAATGGATAGAACGTGAGACATTTTTAACTTGTGTGTTGGCCCAGAGAAAACCAAGCCTCAGGAGCCATTAACTTATAAAATAGGGACACTCATCCTCACAAGAGAATTAGCTACCTACTCCATCTCACACATGGTTCTCTTTGAATAAGTGGAGTGTGCAAGCCTCTGTTCCAATATAGTGTCGGCCAGCTGACCACAGACAAGCAATAATCACATTCACAAACAGACCTGGCATTTTATAATACCTGGAAGAAAAATAACCCATCAAAATACAAGAATGATCCACTTACTGAACCTTTGAAAGATGAAGTCATTCAACCTAGTTTTTTTCTAAATCTTAGTACTCACAAGAATAATTATCAACTATATTTTACAGAAGAGGACACTGGGTCTTGTAAGTCTTTTTAAATATTATTGTTTTCCAGGGCAGGAATTTAAAGTGGGAATTTATAGATTTCTTGATCACGGAATTTTTTTTTTAGAACATTACACAGTCCCATTGACCTCACAAGCATGGACATAATTGTCCTTCAAGGAAAAAATATTCCTCAAACTTATTTGGCTTACAGTAGACATTATAGAAGATACTCGCTAGGAAACAAAGGATTGTTTTTGAAAGCACATTCATAAATCATGACTTTTATGCAGAAAAAATAGTAGATGAGCATAATACTTTTTCTATTTATATTCAACAAATATTTGGGAACCCTCTATTCTAACATTAGACACTCCCTCAAGTAAGTATGATGCCACTGTACGCAAAATATGCTCTGTCTCTTCTTACTCCATGTGGCCTGTGTAAATGAGAAACCACAAGGCAATGAACAGAGAAAATGGCATGTTAGTAGCTGCAAAGGTGGGGGTGTGGGACATTATGGAAAAATATTGGCGGAGGACTCAGCATGGATTTGGGGATCAGAATTAGAATCATTAAATCTACTTGTAGTTAGAAATTTTGAATACTTTTGTGTTTGTTTTGCCAGTATTGACATGTTACTCAGAAAATCTAAATCCATTTTCTAAAAGATGCCACATAATTAAAACTAGTAAATCCCAGTGACTATTAGTGAGCAGTATCTGACTGTGAATCTGAGTAATTAATGTTTTCTTTCAATCAAGGATCATCACCTGTTTGATAAGACTAATGCACAATGGGCAATGGGAAAATGGTAGTAAAACATGATATTTAAATGCCACTGTAATTCTCAAAAATATCTTCCAGGTACAATTTGGTTAATTAAATGTGACAATGATGAGAAATAAAACTAGTCATGTAAACTGTTGAATGCTTTATACCAAATACATGGCATTAAGGGAGAGAGCAATGTGAGAGATATCATTCCATAGCAAGCATTCTGTGGAGAATACACACTGAACTATAGCCACTCAAAATGGTTATGAGGTTTACTTTGTTGCTTTCCTTCATGTAACAAAAATGGCATTCCATTCTACCTCAGGATTCCTTCAATGATGATAATGATATAGTTGGATCATTAGAACAGTTAGGTATTACTTTTTTTTTATTTTCTGGGTAGAGTACATTTGATTCCCAAGCTTACCTGATGTATGCATGCTGAATCATGGAAAAAATATGCTATGAATTATTACTATCAGTAGCATAGACACTGTAACCACAGTGTAGATTTTAATACTTGTTCCATACTTACTCTATACCACACACTTGATTATCTTGAATTCCTATAGAAACAGGTCCAAGACAAGGATATGAGTGCCTGTGATTTTAGTGGGAAATGATCCCAGGAAAGGTAAGCATAGAAATGGGAAAATGAACAGTGGAAGAGGCAAAGCCTACACAAAATGTACTGTTAGAAAATTACTCTGTGTACTGGGTGCAAAATATGACAATTGAGGTTTTTTTCCTCAAAGAAGACCATGTTAGGTTGTTTAGCTGCCAGGTCAGAGTAGTCAGAGTTGAGAGCTGAGTTCCTATCACAGTTGAGCTAGGAAACATGTTACATTCTCCATTTGTAGTCACAATAGACTCAGTAGCCAGCCAAATTCTTCAAAGAAGGAAGAATACATGATGCAAGCTGAATTTTTACAGTCATGCATATAGATTCATCGCTAAGAGATAATCAACATTTATTATATCACGAATGCTATCAGCACCATGAAACTGGAATAGTATTATAACATTTATTTTGTAAATAAGGAAACTCAGGTTCTGAAAACTTAGCTGAATTCTTCAAGGTCACATAGATAGTTAACATGGGATCTCAGTCCCATATCCCAACACTAGATTTCAACATTTCAGCTGAAACTCTCACACGTACTCCCTATTTGGTAGCTATTCATTTGGAAGTATTAGCTTTTTCTCTGGGAAACATCATGGGGTTTCCAATTAAAAGATGGTATAAGTCAACATTTTTATAACTTGAAATAATTGTAAAAATTATAAAGGAAATGAAATCCCTGAATCAAGATACAATAATAATCTAAGTTTCTCACCCTGCCTCTTTGAGTGTGTCAACTGTCACAATTCATGTTTTTGTGTATGTATGTTTTGAGTACATTTTATGGGGACATGCTTAATATATGTATACATCTTAATATAAATTTGCTATAACATAAACTTTATTATTAGAGAGAGACTCAGAATATCTCATCATGTCTTCTTTGGGCATTAATAAACATTTTGAATTCTGTGGATTCTGGTTTGCTTACATGGCCTGTATTAAAACTCCTCAGTGGTTCTTAGGGAAGCCATAGTTTGTAAGAAGGAAAAATTCAAATGAAGGTAGAATATAGTACCACAAAACTAAGTGAGGAGAAAGAAGTCATTCCAGGCAATAAAATTTGATATATGTGGGAGCAAGATACCGCCACATGAATTCTCAAGATATGAGCAAAACAATTTTGCAAAATGGAATTTGAGACCTATTAGACTAAAGGTCAGAATGCTATATTGAGGCCAAATTGTGGGTGTTCCTGAATACCATGCTTAGAAGTTTGTCTTCTACTTTTCTTTTCAAACTGAGGGAATATCTTTGATTTCATAAATAAAAAGGACCTTTGAGTTTCATCATAACAAATTCATTGGTTCTATTATGTCAGACTTGGTATTCTATTTGATTTGTTTTTCTGTGTTTCATGTAAATATTTCATAGCAAACCAAAGTTTTAATCTAACAAAGTCCAAAAGACACAATAAAAGTCCTACATCTATGTATGCCCCCAAATCATAGTTCTGTTTACTTTCTATGTATATGTTTACAAATATGAATAACATACACATGGTCTGAATAACACATTACTCTTTCATGATTATATATTTCTTCACGTGATAGGACATGAAAATATTTCTGTGCCAAGATATGTTTCTTTCATCTTATTTTCTTATACAAATATTGTTAAAAATTTTTTAAACTAATGAAAAATTCATCATTTTACGGCATTTATAAATTTTTCATCCCTGTTGAAAAATACTGTACATAAATCATAAAGGAGGAAGAATTAATTTTACTTATGGCTTCAGGGCTTCAGTCCTGTTTACGATGTTCCTCTGCTGTGGGCCTAAAGTGAGGCAGACCAAGATGGCAGAAAGTATGTTAGAGCAAATCTTCTCACTCACGAGAAAACAGAGTATGAGACAGTCGGAGCTTGATAAAATAAGCCAGGACCAGACATAGTCCCCAAGGCCGTATCCTCCTGACACACTCCTTTCAATCCAGCCTTACCTCCTGTTTGTATCGCCTCCCACAATGTCATCAAAATATAATCATAACAATCAATCACTCTAGGGCTGCAGTTAGAGTTCTCATGATCCACTGATTTCTCAAAAGTTCACCAGCAACTGAGCCTTCAAAACAATCAGCCTTTGGGGAGACATATTATATCCAACCTATAACCCTCATGATGGTTAAAACTGCAAGGCTTACACTAATGGTAGTAAAGTTTACCCTATGCTATTCCATTAAATCCTGATAAGGTATTTTGCTGGAGACATGTAAGTGGGCTTAGCATTCAACTTTTCTTATTCTTTAAACAATGCATTGTCTCTAGCAGCCCAGAAGCACCACGATACTGATGAGACACTGCTTCCCGGGGGACCTTGCACAGATAGCAGGTAAAATCAACCTACCAAGGATACCAGTCTATCAATCTGCCAATCTCACTGCATGCAAGTTGCTGATATATGTTGGATTTTGTTACATAACTGTAGAGCTTGATCCTATGGTTAAAGTTACCAAATTAATAGTTACCACAGTTGGTCAGTTGCTAGGCTGTGCTTGATGCTATCATTACCACTAACTGTTCAACTTTAGTCAGGTTGTCTTAGGTGCTGTAATCAGCTTTTCTCCCTTGTATGTGTATATAAAGGTACACACATACTCATGCACCCACATATTTGGAGAGCACTAAAACATTCTTATGAGGACAAAAAAATGCATTTACCCATAAATATGTGTGTTAATAAAATTATAGTCTTTTCATACTTATAGACCTGGCACTTGCATTTTATGCATCCTATAAAATATAGATCTCTTTTTCCCTAATTTTAAAGTCAATAACCTGGATCCATTCAGCTGCTTTTTGTATTGTTGAAAATGAAATAATATTTTTCCCTTTAGGTAGTTTATGAATTATCAACATATATTTTAGCTGTGAATATAATGTGGTCTCCTTATTTCCCCAAACCCCCGGGCTCTACCGTACTTCCTGAACGGTGAGCTCTCTGGATTGTGTTCCATTTGACTAAATCAGCACCACATTCTTGTGCCTTCCACTGAGCTACTGCTGGTTGTGGTGGCACATGCCTGTAATCCCAGCACTTGAGAGGATGAGCCAGGAGAATTGTTGCTATTTGAACACCAGCCTGGGCTATAAAGTGAGCTCAAGGCCTGCCTGAACTGAACAGTAAGACCCTGTCTCAAAACAACAAAAATAAATAAATAAATAAATAAATAAATAAGCTACTGCTGCTTTCCTGGGAAAGATCAGCATGAATGAGGGATAACATTGGAAGTGAATTTATATTTTTCCTCTTTCTCTCACTCCTTCATTTTTCGTCGCTGTGGTGGTGGGTTTGTTTTATTTGATTTTTATTTTGTTTTTTCTTTCGCCTTCATTGTTTGATCTTGTTTGCACATGAATGTGAATACCATTTCTAGCATCTTTGTGGCTGTGGTTCTGTTCTGTTCTTTTTATCCCTTTGGTCTCTCTTTATCTCCAGTCTTCTGTACCAGTTTCCCAAAGTTAGCACCATCCCTCTCTGTCCTCCAGCCTCACTTCTAAGCTCTTCCTCTTCTTCCACTTCTACATTTTTCCCTTAACTCATTGAACATTTTAATCCCTAAAGACAAAATTGACATTTAAATACTTGCATACTGCACATAATCATTTGGTTTGTTTTAGATTTTGTTATATAACCAAAAATCTAGTTCATATGATTAAAAATGGCAAATTAATGGTTAGATAAGTTTGTCATTTTCTGGGCTGTGTTTGATGCTATTGGTACCATTATAGCCAAGAGTGACATAATTGTTCCATATAGCTGTTGTTTCTGATATTCCATGACTGAAATTGACTCAGGGTCATAGAAAATACTGTGGCACAGTGCCAAAAAACCAGGGACTTGGTCAAATGAGCAACAGCTTCTCATCTCCAGTGCACTGAAGAGGTAGGACCTTCCAACAGACTCAAAACCCAAAATCCACCTGCACCTGGACAATAATTCAGAGAACTAGTCATTACCTAAGGAGCCTAAATACTAAAAATAAAGCAACCAATCACAGGCAATTCGTAATTATCACCCAGGAATTACACTAAAAAAAGGAAAGAAAATGGGGAGACACTTAAACAAGACGCAACCCCAGACATCCAGTTCACCAAAGGCAAACTCAGGGGCAGCGAGGGGTACAATCAGAAAGCCTCCCACCAGGCCTCTCTGAAGTGGTAAAGATAAAGCAACTGAATGAGCCCCTGGAAAAACGTACCCTAAAACAAGACCTGTAAGGAAGAAGGGATTTTTTAAGGTGTTATGTAAGGTCTAACAGGAATGTAAATTCAAAGGCAAAAAAAAGTCTCAAATATCAATGTAGTAAAACTTCAGCTTTGTCGTCTTCTAAATAGTATTAATGCTATATATTCCTTAATTTTTCCATTTAAATTTATGATTTTAAAGTGATATGCCTTGTAGAATTGTTTTTAGCACCCAAGGAGAAAAATGTAACCTAAGTGCTGATCATAAAGTACCAACCCAAACAAAGATTAATTACATAAATATATGAATCAGATTAATTAGTCAATAAACTCAGTAAAAATAGCTATTATTTTATTAGTATTTATTTTTTATTTTATGGGATCATATTTTTTTTCCTTACATATGCAATTTTAAAACTGGAATTTAAAATTAATTATAATAATCACCAACACCTTGAAGGTGTTAAGCATCAGATCAAATCTATGGAGGTTAATGAGCTTCCTTGGTTTGGCCAGCTTTGCTCTTGCTGGGACAAAATGTCTAAGACTCACATTTGAAAGAGAAGGGTTTATTTGAGGATTCAGCCTGTGATCAGCTGGCCCCCAGGCAGAATCATCTTAAAGAAGAAGTGTGACGAGGCAAGTTGTTGGATTCACACCTTCCAGGAAACAGAGTGCAGCAGAAGAGTAGGAATAGAAAGGGCAGGAACCAGATATCATTTCCAAGGCCATGTTCTCATGGCCCAGCTACCTGCCACCTCCTAGTCTACTAACAAAAGGCTCTTCATCTGTTGCCTGTTGGTGAGGTTAGACCTTTACACCAAATCGCTTATCCGGGATGTTCTGTTGACTATCAAGACAAACTGGCACACATTTCTTTGGCTGTCTTGTCAAGATTCCCTTCAAATACCCCTGGTTCATTGGTTCACTAGTAGAACTCACAAGAAACAGCATAAAATCATACTCATCATCATAATCTATTGGCACAAAAGAAAATCAATAAGGGAAAAGTGAACAGAGAGCAAAGTCAGTTAGAAATCAGGTGTAAGGTCCCAAGCCTTCTCATGGTGTAATCAAGACCTGATTAATCCCTCAAGCAGTGAGTTATGACAATGTGTGAGAAATATTCTCTACCAGAGACACTCATTGGAGAACCTTTGCCTTTTCCTTTTTATTTATGACTGCTCATGTAGGAAACCTGGGACTCACACACAGACTCCAGAAAGAAAGCAGGTGTTCAACAGAAAGCAGAGTATTTATTTACAAAGCTGTTTAGGTATAGAGCACCACATTTATCAGTTCTAGAAATGTAGGAAGTTGATTTTTCCAAGTGCCAGTGAAGACAGAGCTTTCAAGGAGGCCTTCCTAGTGACAGCAGCCTCCATTATACTGTGCTAATGACTTATTGATTAGCAATCAAACACGAAGTATTGACAGCGACAGTAAGAATGGGTATAATCACAAGACTCAGTAGTGGTTGCGAAGTTTACAGCAGTAGTGGTCAGATGCACTGCGTACCATGTGTGTTTAGTCTAGAGATATCCCAGAACTCATTGCATCCCACTGCTGGGAGGTAATCTGCAATTGCATAATTAGCCTGTTCATCAATCATTAGTGATCCCACCTCTGAGCATTTTAGAAACGCCCCAGCAAGTTTGGTCAAGGATATTCATAGCTCTGGAGGCACTGTCCTTACAGGTTTTATTTTCCTTCTGGTTTCTGAAGCTGACAGCTTCATCTCTGGAACCATCCAAGGAATTAGGCAAGCTTCAGAGTGGTGGCAGGAGTGCCCCTGATGAGCATACCCAGTGATCTGGAATCCTCACATGGGAGGTGTCAGGGCTGAGAGTTGAGTCTCCCTTCAACAACAAAGTAATGTGTTGAAATCCCAACCCTGCCCCCAGTACAATGGCACCTGAAGGTGAGGTTTTTGAGGAATTACTCTGGTGGGTAACCTGAGTAGAACCCTCATAAATGGGGTCACTTCCCTTGCACGAGACCCAGAGAGCTCCTTCAAACCTGTGGCCATGTAAGGATCCAATTAGCAGATACTTGCCTAGGAAGCATGAAACAGATTATCCCTTATTAACAATTCTGTCAGCACTTTGATACTGGATGTCCCAGTCTCCAGGGATACGTGAAATAAATGTTTGTCATTTAGGACACCATTGCATGTAATTTATGATAGTTATCCCAAGTGCTAAGATACCATAAAAATTATAGGAAAATATGATGTTGCAGTATCGCACAGAGCTCAGCATGAATGAGCTCCTTAGGAGCTCTAGAATCAGGTCAGCTTCACCTCAAGTGAGTGAGGCTCCTGCAGAACTGAAGATATCCATCCGTTCCACACTGCCTTTCCCCAATGTTTGTGCATTTATAACAACACTATCATTTTGAGCAGGCATATAAGGTACATATTTTTCTAGTACCTGGGAATAATAAAGTGAAACAGGAAGGAAAATATCTGGTCTACCTAAGAATGTACAGTTTGGTAGAAACAGATCTTAAACTTTTCCCAAGTTTGTTAAACAGCTCTTGTATTACATCATCCAAATATTTAAATTCTCAGTGAAATGGAGCGAAGGCTATCAGTGAATTCCATCTCTAAAGAATTTCTGTGTACCTATGATGAAAGAGTTGTCATACCAGCTTCAAATCCAATGAAAATAATATGACTCTGCTTTCATTATGCCACGTTTGTTCCGTGATAAAATATTTAGTTACTGGATTCACAAAAAGAAGAAGGAGAGAGAGAAAGAAACCTGAGAAGTTTAGCAAGACAATCTCTTGAATGGCCCATGCCAGTCTCCAGGCACAAGAATTCCATGTATTCAGTGACAACACTGTTAATGGGTATTTCTCAAGTACCTATGTTAAAGACATTGCACAATTTAAGTGTTTGAACATAACATTAATGTAATTGCATACTCCAGATAGTGAGACGTCAGCAATTTCTGATAGGAATTATATTCCTCCCTTAAAAAAAAAACTGGGACACTTCACCTTTATAGCTTCTGGCACTTTCCTTTTCCTCTAGGATTCTCATCCCGCAATGACAGCTGCTCAGATACCACATTGGCAGATTCCTTGAGCATCCCGAGATGCCACCCCTGACTATGCTGTATAAATTAATGCGGGAGTGAAGACTTCCTGTAGCTGTGTGTCACACTCCAGGACCTGTCCTATCATTGTCTACTAGGGAATTCAATCAGCAGCATCTTCGTGATGCCTTGGCTTCACTCAAGACAGACTTTTCCTTAATCCCTCCTAGGACTGTCCCATAAACTTCTAATTCACTATCATGGCGATTTAATTTATTTTGGTCTAATAGCTGTTCTGAGGGGAGAGGGACAGACATGGAAGGTGTAATTGATAGGTGATAGTCTGAACTAAATTGTGGGCAGCTTTTTACCAGGACACCATCAAATATAACTGGAAGCCATGTGGAAGAGCTGCTGATTCTGGGAACTGACAACTGCAAAGAGGCTACGTGTGCATCTCAAACCTCATGGTTCTGCTAGAGGAGGAAAAACAGGAAAATTTCTGACACGAGGGGTGGTTTGTAGTCACTGTCCATCTGAGGACCCCACTACAGACTACAGACACACAGCACACAAATATGTCAGGGTCACACATCCATGATGTCCGTGGACTCACAGATGTTGATATTGCTGTCATTTTCAGATGAATAAAATGAATAGTGAGCAACTCCTATCCATGTCTTACAGCCAGGCTCACATCAACACAAACACACACACACATAAACACACACACACACATAAACACACACACACACATAAACACACACACACACACATAAACACACACACACACACATAAACACATACACACACACACACACACACCCCTTTGCAGTATGAACCTAGGACTGTAATTGGAAAACTGCATAGTATACTGGAATATCCTGACCAGTGATAAAAACCTGAGTTCTTTTACTGACTTTTCTATTTTTAGGTGGCAAGTTTCTTGGAGAAGTAATTTCACCTTGTCTCATTTTTACACCTTAAGACAGGATATTGTTTGCAATATTTAAATCTCCTACCTTTTCTTCTAGTAATAATATTAACTGAGTAAATAATTCTAGGTGTAGTATTAAGATATAAAAATTTAAATTGTGGGACAGCACATAAGACCCATACTGTCATCTCTTTTTTCAAATAAGTTTCTGTGGTTGAGAGAAAGATGTGGGCAGAGGGAGAGGGAGAAAAAGAGAAAGAGAGGTGAAAGGAGGCAGAGATGAAGGAAGGAAGAGAGAAGAAAGGAAGGAAAGGTGAAAGGAAAGAGAAGGAGGGAGACAAGAAAGAATGAAGGGAAGAAAAGAAAAAAGGACGAAAGAAAAGAAGGAAGTAAAACAAATGTAAAAAGCAGAAGCAGAAAGAAAGCTTAAAAATTTTTACTATGAAATTACCTGGTTTCCATTAAGAACTCCATAAATATTCAATAGAGTATAAAATATATTAATTTATTTTGGGATTTTAGGTGGGTTTGAGGTATTGTTCTAGACCAAAACACATTTAAAAGTTTATGAATATGGGTTTCATCAAATACAAAGCAGAATGAGTTTAGTTTTGGATTCATTATCACTGTTGAAACAATTCTGAGGCTTCTTCAAGTGCAGTTAGCAGATGAAGCCATGAGAAAACAAAAGCTCTCTTTGGATAAATTATAATTAATGCGATGAAAAATGCAAGAGGGCAGATTGAACCTACTCCCTCACCTCTCTGCTTAGTACAAAGCTATTGACAAATTGGAGTGCAGCACCATTTTTTGGACTTTTAGATAATACTAACAGGATCACGCCCACCGAGGCTATGCATCTGCCATCCGTAGGAGAGCTGGCAGTGTTTCCTAGACATGGGTAGTCATATCACTAAAAATAGTATTGAAAAACATTTTTAAAAGTGGTAAGAATAACTCCCTCTGTGTTATTTGAGTGTTGTGTATTTAAATTGGCGAAATTCACGCCCAGCCAGCTACAGTCAGGCTCCCACGTTCCCGCTCAGCACTAACGCATCATGTTTCTCGTGGCTGGGCTCCCAAGGTGACTTGGGTTGTGACATTGACTCCTCTCACTGGAAGATGCCAGAGGAAGGGAAGGAGAGGGAGAGGGGGGCTGACACGAGAAGGACTGGCTTAAGATTGGGGTTCAGGCTGATTTGCAAGAAGGGGTTTAGATAAACGATCAAACTGGTGCTGACTGAAGTTTCATACAAAGTTTTCAAGTCAAAATTTAATCACCTAATAATGAAGGTAGGCTGGTTTTAACTATTTTAAAAATTAAAACAGGAAACAAACTTTTGTTCTTTAGCTATTTCTCCTTTCTGTGCCTACCTAAGTTTGCACAAAATGCATAGCAGTCTTCATATTCTTCAGTGGATGGATGGATAAATAGGATGTGGTATTTGCACCCCACGGAGTGCTACTCTGCCATAAGAAAAGATGAACTGGTCTCATTTGTAGGAAAATGGGTGGACCCTGGGACCACAGGGATAAATAAAGTGAGTCAGGCGCACTTGCTTCTCTTATATGAGGAACCCAAATTATAAACCCAGAGCAACATAAAAGGCAGATAATAAGAAGTAGGGAGCTAGACCTTTGTCAGTTGTGAAGGGGATCAAGAGACAGAGGGAAGGAGGAGGGAAGAGAGCCACAGGGACAGGAATTAAGATGGGCTTCGTACATTTACCAACTCCATGGGAGGCACGTAAACAGCATGCACTGCAAACACATGAGTAACAGAAAGGGAGGGTAAAGGAAGGGTATTATTTTTATTAATTGCCCAATATGTCAAAGGGCACAGGAACACACCCTTCCTCATGGGAGATTGAGAAGACAGACAGGCCACATACAGCCAGCAGCTTCTCTGGTAGATACATCTCAGGACTGGGCTCTCTGAGCTCCATCTTCTAAGTCTGAAAGAGACAGATGTTTCATGGATAAACGCAGAACTGACACACATGCGTTATTTTTAAAAGAAAAAAGATGACGTTGTATGTGGTTTGTAATGTTTTCCTTTGTGTGCTCTTACTTAGCAGTCTCAATAGAGAATTATACGTGCTGTAGGACCTGAAGCCACCCAGGGTCTATCATCTCAGCCTGAGAGAACAGCATAATAGCAGTTCTGGACACATGTCATAAAGAGAAGATTATTCATGAGATCTTGTATTATACCTTCACTTTTAGGACATTTGGTGTTTAAATAATTTAAGTGCTATTTATTTAATTTTCATATTTCCCTCCTTTTTAAAATTTTATTTTAAAGAGAGTAAAATTAAACATAAAACAGAATAAAGCAGATCAGAAGAAAACAATGTAAATATCACAGATTTCAAAGCAAGACAACAGGAGATTATCACTGGCTATCATATTGTCTCTTGTTTTCTTCTAAGTAGTTGTACATATCTTCACACACAATGATTTCATACAAAACAAAATAGTATTAAACTGATCAGAACAGAGTGACAAAGGCATTATAGACCTTCAGAACCAGAAAACATGGAAATCAACAATGGCTTCCACGTCTCTCATTCTCTTCAAAATAGCTGTCCACACCTTCATGTATGTTGAAATAAAACAATACAAAACAGACAAAAATCACACACAAAGAAAAATAGTATTGCTGGATTTCATAGCATGACGATACAGAATCAGCACTGGATACCATAGTGTCTGTTTTTCTTCAAAGTAGCTGTTCATTTCATCATGCATTATATAATCAATTCTCATAAACTGTTTAGGAGAGTTTCTACGAATGTGTGAGCTGCTGCATGTATCCTACCCTTTTTATATTAGAGGGAAAAACAAAACAAAACAAATTTCTAGAAAAACACAAAGCAAAAAAGACAAATAAATAGCAATAGCAAAGAGCCCAGAACACTGACAATGTAGGCCTTCAAAACAAGGTGGTAGGAGCATAACTAGGGTTGTTATTTTACGTAATGATCTTCAAGAGTTCCTTAGATCACCATACAGTAATATGCACAATTATTCCAATCTTGTAAATGTTAACTTTTTGTTCCAAGAACTTATAGAGTTTGTAGTACAATCATCTTAGCTATTCTGAGTGTATTTATATAATTTTAGATATTTTTTCTTTTTCCTTTATTTTTCTTTTTCCACATTTTCCCTGAGATATTAATTCTTCCCCTTTAAGCAGATTCTTATCCTTTCATTGTATTTATTGAGTTTTTTGTATCTTATGTACCCTTACCATTTCTTATACTAGGGAGACTATACAGTATTTACACATGTGAGCTTACATTATTTTACCTACAAGTATGGTCTCGAGTTGCATCCATTTACTTATAAATATCTCAGTGTGATCATTCTTTATAGCTGAGTAGTACTCCATTGTATAAAAATAACACATCTCTTTTATCCAGTTGATGGGCATTTAGGTTGTTTCCAAGATCTGACTATTACAAATTATGCTGCTATAAACATGGGTGCACATATATGACTGTGATATGATATTTTAAGTTCTTCAGGGAATATGCCCAGAAGTAGAAGAGGGTCAAATGGGACTTCCAGTCCCAGCTTTTTGAGGAACTTCAGGACCGACCTCCACAGTGGTTGCACCAGTCTGTACTCCCACCAACAGTGTAGAAGAGTTCCTTTTTCCCCACAGCCACTCCAGCATTTGTTCTTGGTAGTTTTCATTATCCTGACCACTTTTTCTGGAGTGAGATGAAATCTCAGTGTTGTATAATTTGCATCTTTCTAATGACTAATGATGCTGAATGTTTTTTCATGTATTTATTTGTCATTTTTATTTCATCATCTAAGAACTGTGTATTCATCTCAGATGCCCATTTTTGAAATGGGTCTTTGAATTTTGGGTATCTGATATTTTTTACTTCTTTATATGTTCTGAAGTGAAGTCCTTTGTCTCAGGGACAGTTCACTAAGAGTTTTCCCAATTTGTGAGTTTTCTTTTGGCTATGCTGGAAATTTCTTTCAATAGGCAAATCTTGTTAATAGGACATGATTCCAGTTATTGATTCTGTGAAGTATTTTGGGTGTAGTTTGACTCTTGTTCATGAATTCTCTACCTACCCCTATATCTTTAAGATTTCTACCTACTTTGTCATCCAACAGACTTAGTGCTTCTGTTTTAATATTTAAAATCTGTGATCCATTTAGACTTTAGTTTAGCACACAGTGATGGACATGGGTTTAGTTTTAGTTTTTGGCATATGGAGTGCCAAATTTTCCAGCACCATTTATTAAAGAGACTATCTTTCTCCAATGAATGTGTTTGACCCCTTTATCAAAGATAATGTGGTTGAGCCATTTGTAGTTGTAGTTGTAGTTGTAGTTGTATCTTCTAATCTATTCCATTGATCTTCAGTTCTGTTTTTGTTCCAGTACCATGCTGATTTCTTTCCAGTAGCTTTGTAGTATAATTTCAAGTCAGGGATTGTGATACTTCCTGGCTTGCCTTTGCTGCTTAGAATTGCCTTTGCTATTCTAGGTCTCTTCTCATTCCAGATAAATTTTAGGAGTGATTTCTCTAGATTTCTAAGGTATGCTAGTGGTATTTTGATTGGGATTGCATTAAATCTATATATCAATTTTGGGAGAATGGCCATTTTCACAATGTTTGTTCCTCCCAACCATGAACAATGGATGTCCTTCCATTTTCTGAAGTCCTCTTCAGTCTTTTTCAGGGTATTATAATTTTCCCTGAATAGATCTTTTACTTCTTTTGTTATATTGATTCATAAGTATTTCTTCTTTTTGGATGCTACTGTGAAGGGTGTGGCTTCTCTTATTTCTGTCTCAGTGATTTTGTTGTTAGTGTATAGGCATGTTATTGATTTTTGAGTGTTGACTTTGTATCCAGCTACATTACTGAATTTATTTATTATACATAGGGGTCATTCAATGGAGTTTTGGGGGTCTTCTATGAGGAGTATCATGTCATCTGCAAATGATGATAATTTAACTTCATTTTTTATCCTTACACCTTGCATTTATCTCTCTGATCTAATTGTTCTGGCTAGTATTTCCAGCACTATATTGAATAGAATTGGTGATAATGGACATCTTTGTCTTGTTCCTGATTTCAGGGTAAAGACTTTCAGGTTTTGGCCATTTAGTATGATGCTGGCTGTTGGTTTGTCATAGATGGCTTTTATCATATTGAAGTAAAGACCATCTCTTCCATTTTTCTCTAAGGTTCTTATCATGAATAAGTGTTAGAACTTATTAAAAGCTTTTTCTGAATCAACAGAAATGATCATATGATTCTTATTTTGGGATGTATTGATATGCTGGATTACATTTATTGATTTGCATATGTTGAACAATCAATGGCATAAGGTCTCCTGCTATAATTGTCTTATTTCTTATTTGATTATTCATTTCTGTTAATATTTGTTTTGTATAGCTAGGTGCTTCCAAATTTGGTGCATATATATTTAATATTGTTTTCTGTTCTTCTTGAAGTTTTCCCCTAACTAGTATATAGTGACCATTTTATATTTTTGGATCGTTCTTGGTCTTAAGTTCACACTGTCTGCAAACAGAATAGCTATCCCTGATTTTTTTTGAGGGGGGGTTTCTGTTTCATGAAGTACTGTTTTCCATCCTTTGCCTTTCAGTCTATGTGTTTCCTTTTGGGTAAGATATGTTTCTTGTAGACAGCATGTGGTTGGATGTTGTTTCTTGACCCATTCTGCTAGTCTGTTTCTTTTAATTGGTGAATTGAGGCCATTTACATTAATGGTTATAACTGTTATATATTGGTTTATTTTTGACATGTTATCTTTTTGTTGTTGATTCTTTACCTTTCCACTCTGTTTAATTGTTTGCCTTGCTTGGTGTTTAATTGTTTTCCTATGTCTATCTAGAATGTCTTTAATTATTCTTTGCAGGGTTGGTTTGGTGATCATGAAATTCTTCAGCTCTTCTTTGTTGTGGAAATATCTTATTGCTCCATCTGTTTTGAAGGACAGTTTTACAGAGTGTATCAGTCTAGGTTGGAAGTCATTTTCCTTTAGGATCTGAAATACTTTACTCCATGCGTTTCTTGACCTCCCTGTTTCTGTTGAGAAGTCTGCTGAGATTGTGATAGGCTTTCCTTGATAGGTGATCTGTCTCTTCTCTCTAACAGCTTTTGATATTCTATTCTGTTGGATTTCTGGGATGTTGATCATTATATGTCTGGGTGTAGTTTTATTTTGGTTATGGTTATTTGAAGTTCCATATGCTTCACTGATCTGTATGTCAGTTTACATTCTCATTTTTGGGAAATTTTCAGTTATTACTTCTGTAAATAGCCTCTTGATATCATCTGTGTTGTCACCTTCTTTTTATTTATACATATCAATCTTATGTTGTTTTTCTTTGCATCATCTTGCAGCTGTTGAATTGTTATTTCCTGATTCCTTGTTATTTTTAAAAGATCTTTCCTTTCTTGTTCACTAGCTGCAATCTTGTATTTGAGGTCTGAAATTTTATCTTCACTTTGGTTGAGGTGGTTTTGCCAACTTTCAATGGAATTTTTGATTTCCTGTATATCTCTTTGAATCTGCTTCATGTATTCTGTTAGTTTCTTATATTGTTCATTCAAGGTTTATTTTTGCATTGTTCCTCTAATTTTTTAACTATGTCTTATCATTACATTTATCATTTCTTCTCTTATCTGGGACATTATTTCTGATCTGAGTACTTTGATAGCTTCTTGGAGTTTTTCCTTTACTTCAGTTGTTATTATTTCAGGAATTTCAGATGTATGGCTTATGTTTTCTTCTATGTCCCTGTGTTCTAGGCTTGCTAGGTTTGGGCTGGAAGTTTGAGATCACATTTTGTGCTTTTGTTTGTCATTTTCCTATATTTCTGGGTTTTGTGTCATGTTCCAAAGCTTCCTCTATCTGCTGGGAATCACCTGACCCACTTTTGGCTCCCAGGACTGAATGGAGACCCCTGCTAGCCACTTGGAGACTGCTGAGTGTGGCCCACTTAGGCCTGCGGGGACCTCCTCTGTACCCTCTGGTGATTTGGGATGCTGGGCATGGTCTTACTGATTGGGAGTGATGGCCTAAATCTCCCCACAATGGTCCACTGGGAATCAACTCATGCATGTTTGGCTCCTGGGACTGGATTCAGGTCCCTGCTTGCTGCTTGGACGTTGCTAGACGTGGCCCAGTTAGGCCCACAGGGACCTCCTGTGTGGACCTCCCATGCGTCCTTGGTGATTTGGAATACTGGGCATGGTCTTAGCAGCTGGGAGCCCTGGAAGTCAACTCGCTCATGTTCAGCTCTGGGTGTTTCCCTCCTTTTTTGTTTGTACATCTCATTCTGTCCCCTCTCTGTCATTATAGCCTGGTAATCGGTATTAATACCATTACTTGCATGACTCTTTATAAATTCTCAAGCTTACATATTCATGAAAATACACATACAGGACTTAAAATAGTTTACAGAAATATCATCTTTATAAATAATGGGCTAATATTATCAAATATTATTTATAACAAAGAAAATAGACGTACATTGTTGAACATATTATAAACTGCTACACTTGATAGGGAAATTTGAGGATAGTTATTCAAAATTTTGAAGTGCATATAGCGTAACCATCAAAGTGAAAACTCTCAGTCTAGGTATGTATACTGAGAAATATGTAAATCAGGGCCTACAGATGAAAGGTTCAATGTGCCAATGCAATACATTTCAACAGTGAAAAATGTTTCTCTGGTAGAAAGATTTTAAAATTTATCAAATGAGGGCTAGGGTTATAGCTTAAGGTCAGGGATATGTCTCAGAGGCACAACAACTGCCTGCCCAGCACAAGGTCCTGAGTTCTATATCTGGTACAAAAAATTTTTTCATCAAATGAAAAATGGTTACATAAAATTTGAGTACCCATATTGGGGGGTATCCTTCAGTTAAACCCTTTTTCCAAGCTATGCTCAGGAGAGTGCTTAGACACTGTATGTTTTAATTTTAATTTATTTAAAAGCAGATAAAATTTACTATGATATATATCATCTAGTAAATATTTTAGTGTGAATTATATTTACTTTTGCATTTTATTCTTTTACCCCAATGAAGTCATAGGAAGAATTTGATAGTAGGAGGAGAAGGAAAAAGAGAATGAGGAGCAAGAGAACTACGTTTTAATATATGATGAGGTCTGTGAAGAAAAAAATGTTAGATTCCATGAAACTCTTATTTCAATTCTGTATACAGTTGTTTAAAGCAGTGACACATATTTATTTTTGCTTCAATGTTAAGATTTCAGTCAGAACCTGTTGGGTTGAAAAGGTAAATTTTTAACAGACAATAGTCTACAAATCATTTTAAAAGATAGTCTTCTCAAGTATATGAATACAAATACCATCTGTAAGAATGAATACCTAGCTCAAATCAGGAATTATTTTTGCCAAGAGAAATGATTTGAGTGTATGTGTAAAGGGACATTTACACTTACTTTTATAATCTAAGTTACTTGCAGATCATGCAGTAGTAAGGACATGGGTTTGAAGTGTCTTGCAATGACCTTCCCTACAAAGTAGTGCTTTAGTTATTACTGCATGGAGCAGTATGACTCAGAGGTTGGTGGCTCGAAGTAGCCCTCCTCACTACTTTCACAACAACTTCAAGGGACCTGCAGCATGTGCACAGTGATTGTGTCTTTCCCACTGCTCCCCCAAGCCTATCAAAGCCTGGCTATCATCTGGTGGCTAGGGATGGAATCATCTTATGGCCTTTCACAGAGATTCATATGTCCAGCTTGGATGAAGTGGGGCCCAGGCCTGCTACTGCAGTGCCCTCGGATGGCCTCACTCAGTGGCATAGATTTCTCACAGCAGGGCAGACCCAGGGCATGAACTGCCTACCTGACAGATCTAGATTGAAGCACAAGTGCTCTGAAGGATGAAGACCAAGCTGAATCACCTTTGGCATTGGCCTGGGAAACTTCAGCATTTTCTTCTGCCATGTGCAGAGCAGTCATGAGTCTTTTCTGGCCCCCCCTTACATGTTATAGTTTGAATCTTACACGTCCCCCAAAGACCGTGTGCTATAGGCTTGGTTGTCAGGGAGTTGGTATAACCCTTAATAGCTGAGTCCTAATTGGAGGAGTATAGGTTATTAGGAGTGTGTCTGTGAGGAGATTATGGGGCCTCCACCCCTTTTTCTCCTACTCTTTGCCTCTCAGTGTCTATGATGTGAGCAACTTCCCTTTATAATGCTGTGTTTCACTACAAACAAGAAAGCAACACAGCCAACTGATCATGATATAAGCCGTCTGAAACTATAAACTGTACTTTTCTAAAGTGTTTATTTTAGGCCTTTTGTTGCAGTGACAAAAATCTGACTAATATGCCACATTTTGGACAGAGGAAAGAAAAATTCACACTGTAAATGTGAGATAGTACAGTGGTATTCTGGAGATAGAACTCACTACAGTCCATCTTCTAGTCATGACAATTTATCTCTTCAATTTACAGAACTCCATTCATACTCCCCTCTTTGGCCCCAAAGCTGTATCTCTGTGAGAAGCTCAGAGTCCAGATCTGATCAAAATCATCTCCATTTCCAAAACATAGGTGTGAGAAGCTTAGAACAGTTTCTACCAATGTAAGAATCTGTAAACTAAAGACAGAGAAGAGTAATTACTGATCCAATGAGTGTGTGTGTGCGCACACACACACACACACACACACACACTATTTGGGCAGGTACAAAACAATCACTCTAGTAATTTGTATTCAAACAGGCACAGTATGGTAAACCCAAGGGAAGATTAATTACTTTTTCAAGTTTTTTAAATTTACTAGTACATGTTTTCAGTACACACACTGTATACTCATCATGGGTAGTGGCTACATGTGCATAATACGGCTTGTTTCTTTTTCTGTTCCTCTTCCCTTCTCTTCTTCCCTCTTACTCTAATTACCCTTTTCTTCTTTCCATTCCTGTTGATAATATTAGTTTTAGTAAGGGCATATTACTATTTCTTGATTAGATTTCTGTGTACTACTCCTTATTCATGGCTATCCCAGACTCTCAGTTCTATGCTTTCGTTCTAAATTCTTATTTTTTTTTTAATATCTCAATGCTCTGAGTCATGTATATAATAACACAGGGACCATTTAGCCTAACTCCTACCTGAAAAACCTGTAGTTTCAAGTAACTGTTTTTCTCTGGATACTATCTTTTAGCCCCTTTCTCATAGAAGATTTTTAAGCTTCCTATATGACAATATATAATTCATCAAACATGAAGTATATCTGCAGATCTCCCCATTGTGAAGCCTTCTTCCCTCTATCTCTTGGTCATGTTTTCTGAGGAACATATGAAGAGTCTTCCAGCCCTTGTACAGTAACAGAAGTTGTCCATGAGGAAAAATTGTAAGATTCTGAGAAGTACTTTGCTTTCGAACAGACCTGTAGGCACAATCATTTACATTTCTGAAAGTATAACCATTTTTACAATAATAATTTTGGCTTCATATTTATCCTCAGAATACTCTCTATTTTCTTACCTCTGGGCCCACTATCCATTGATTTTGCCATTTCTTTTTTTAATTAAATTTATTAGTACAGTTTAGAGAGACATAATAATGATCATATTCATCGCAGAATTTGTCATTTCTTTCCTATGACCCAAAAAATTAATGGCACCATTGTCCTTCCTATAAATGTTTATTAAAAATTGAAGTCTCTTTTAAAGCTCTATTTCAGTATCCCTCTTTTAGCTGATACAGATAAATCAGTGTGTTTTTTCTTTCCATATTCTGATTGGAAATTATCTTAGCCAAATATATCCATTAACTAAAAATAGTTTCTATTTTCCTCAAGATTGGAGAGAACAATGTTTTCAAAACTTTGCTATTACACAACAATAATTATCTTATTTTCAGGCTCCCACTGTAGTTTTCCCCAGACTTTCAGCCTTCAGTAACATTTTCTTCAAGGCCCTGAGGGTCTGCCTGTGGTCTGACGCAGAACAGGGACCTCAAATTTCATTGTTGTATAAGCAATGACTCATTCAGATTCCATCTCGTACTCTGATACTTTGTCTTGTACTAAGTTTACCAAAGTGTTTCAGCTGACAGCTATCTAGTGATATTTGCGGATGTCTGCAGTCAGGGAATTATGGTGTACGTGAGAGGACATTTTCTCCACTCCACTGCTTGAAGTTGGCCATTGTTAGTCAGTTTTTCATCACTTTTTTCCTTGAGAAAATCCTCCCGAAGCAGGCAGGGATGTTTCGGCTCACGGTTTCATAGGTTTAAGTCCATGGTTTCTTTGATCTGCTATTCCTAGGCCTGTGATAAGGCACCACCTCATGATGAAAGGGTATGGAGGGGGAACATTCTAGGGAAAAGCGTTGGGGCAGGATAAAAGATAGTCCATAAATGTGGGCCCACTGCACCTCTCCTTTCCACTATACCTCACTTCCTAATATTTCCATCAACTCTTACTAATGCCATTAAATTAGAAATCAAATTTATATAATTCATATAAGCAGTCCAGAGGGCAGAGCCTCCAGAACTCCAATGGACAAGCCAGTCATACCTCGCAAGGTCAGCCTTGGAAGTCATTCAGCATGGTTCCTTTCATCCTCTGTCTACCAAGGCCCTTCACTCTCCCTACAATTTGAGGAAAGGCACAGAGATTCCATCCTCCATATCGTAGGAGAAGAAGCAAAACAGAAAATACTTTTATGGCTACTCTTGTGGAGTACAACTTACCTTCCACAGTTCCCATGGTAAAAGTATTAATACCTGTGGAAAGGAAATTTTTGAAAATCCATTTAAAAACCTTGTAGGAGCTAATGTATATTTGTTTTAGAGTTAAAAATATCAAAACACAATCATATATCCCATTATGTTTCATGTGAAGAGGTTAATTGGTTATAAGTTATGGGCTCATAGAATGCATTGTGTACAACATGTGTTTTATTGACCTAAGAGCTTCTTGCATCCTTAGTTACAATATCATATTTACAATCTTTTTTCTGACTTTTTCCATATACTGCTCACCCCAATAGGAGTATACTTGTATTATGTTCCCAAGGTACATATCGCAATATGTTTCATTTGCATTTATATAACAGATTATTATGTCCTTGTCTTCACTCTGTGGTCAGATTCTGAGGACTGGACTATGTTTCTTGCTCATTGAAACCCTGGGGTGATAAAATGACTGTTCTCTTCCATAACGCATGTCATTATAATATTTTTCATTAAGAGCTTATGCACATGCTATCTAATTTGCTACATCATGCTGGAATCTCTATTTTCCTTTCACTGGTGGGTAAGCTGAGGCCCGGCTAGCTTTCCTATCTGGCTCAGTATCACCACACACGGTGGCAGCTCGTGGAGGAGTGCCGTGCAGTGTTCCTCACATCCAGCCTTCCTTGGCCTACATCCGCTGCCATTTCAGCACCAGTGCACAATTCAGATATGATGAATGGAAAGACATAATTTGGACTGTGCTTTATATTATTTGGACAAAATAATATTAATATGTTTATCTTGAAAACCTTGCCTAGTGAATAACAAAGTTAGTCTACATCAACGTAAATTCCTTTAAATTTATGCAAGCTGAATATACATAGAAATAAGGATGCTCTGTCATGATCACATAAAGGATGAGTTTCACACAAAAAGAGTCAATGCTTTGTTCTCATAAGTGCTGTATTAGTCTTTTAGGGAACATAAGAAACCAGGAGTTTTGCTATTCACCTGTAACTCCAGCAAGATGGGAGACTGAGGCAGAAGGATCAAAAGTTCAAGCTCACTTAGAAACTTAATTAGATCTTTTCTCAAAATAAAAAATAAAAAGGTCTGGGACTGCAATTAAATGTGAATGTCTTGGCAGGTCCAGTTTCCAGTACTTCAAATAACAAACTAGACAACAAAACAGAATCAGAGGAACAGCAAGGTGGAAAATCATGATTTTATGTTCTTTTTATTCCCATTTTGTGAGTCTAGTCTTCATTTATTGGAATGACAGACATATTAAAAACAAGGAAGAGAAATACTTGCTTTTTCACATTATTTCCTACCTTTGGCTATTTGTATGTGACTACCTTTTGACTTCAGAATTTTTATTTTTCCTTCTGGAAAATGGACCAAAAACCTATTTAAATTTTGCCTGAATGAGCATCACTGACTGAATTTGCTCACGGTTTGTACACGAAGTCCTTACTCCGCTATCTCAGAATGTGTCGTGATCTTGAGAAAGGGTCTTAAAGTGAGACTATTAAGCTAAAATGAGTCACTAGGGAGAGGTCTAATCCAACATGCATGGGGTTCTTTCAAGAAGGGGCTCTTACTGCAAAGACATTATCATAGGACAGAGTATGTGAGAACACAGCAAAATGATGCCATGTACAAGCCAAGAACAGTGGTCTAGGAGAAAGAGACCATGCCGACATCTTGATCCAGGACTTCTAGAATTCTCCAGAGCTGTAAAAATACACAGTATGCCCTAGTAAACTAACACAAAATTATGTTACTCTACTTTAATATTTAAGTGATTAGTACTGTGATCCAGAATGCAAAAAGTAAATTTTCTCCAATTCCTTCTCTTCCTAAGACTTCATAGTTTTCAAATTCTGAGTAGAAACCTAGCACACATTGTGCTCATATTTCCATGCCAGGTATTATTCATATTTTTAAAGGTTACATCATGTTTTTTTAAATGTTTCTTAAATTAAAACCTATCAATTTTAGGTCCCTCTAGGATGTTTCCTTGCTAACGACATTAGTGTTTGCCGGTATGAGACTGTCAATGAAATTGATACATGTTTCTTACTCTAATAGGCATATTTACCTCTTGGTGAGTGCACATTTATTCAACAAATGTTATTGAGTCCTATGCATCTCCCTTTCTGGGGAGACAGTGACCTCACACACTGGCTACAGGTGCACAAGGAAGGCAAGCTGCCCTTTCCGCTGGTCTTGCTACTTAGTTTTCTCTTTCCTCACGCATCCAAAGAGGTATTTTGAAAACCAGGTGGCCCTGCTGCCTCTCAACAGAAGCATTTCCTTTCCCACTGTCTCCTTGAGTAATGTGCTAATAGAAAACCTAGTTATGGATCTCCAGGACCAGGGAAATAATAAAATCATAATGATATTGTTAGCAATCTGGCCCTGGTGCTCGTTCCTTCTCTCAGAAAAACACTGTCATGGAAATAGAAAAACTCATCAATCATAAAAATCACAGAAGAGCCAAGCCATCCTGCCTAAATATACACACAGCAGCACAGGTGAGACTGAATTTCACTGTTGGGGACCAGTTTCTCTTCGAAAAATTCAATTAGTGCACTAATTAGTAGGGTTTTTTTTTTTTTTCATTTTCCAAGGAGGTCCTGGTAAATCTGAGTTTAAACCATCTTCACAAGTTCACACAGATAACAGAGGTGAAACCAAGATTAGAGTTTATTTCTGATATCAAATCCATGCTCCTCCTCTGGCACAGAAAGCTTAAGAGTTAGGTGTTCAGTATAGAGATAAACCCCAGATTTTATCAATGCAAACATTACAAGACAAAATGCAAAAACAAGAAAATAGTTAAATTCTTAACTACTCAGGAATACAATAACCCAGTGAACCAACTTGGAATCTGTGGGGTTTATACAACATGTTACCCTTTATAGATCTGTAATTGGTATCAATGAAAGTGATAATTATACAGTACATGGAATAAGAGGTGGTTACGACATCAAACTTCCAAGCTTTAAATACCACATGCCATGCTCATTTTCTATGGGCTTGCACTCTTAGGAAATGAACTCTGTTAATAGCAGTATTGTATCTATTTTATTTTTTCCCAATTGTTATATCTACCTCCCTCTGTTGAGCTTCCTGAATCATAGAAAGTTGTGAACCTTTTTTATCCTCAATTAAATGATTAATGTCCACTTTTTCCAGGCCTTTGCTACTGTGGATTACACTCTCTAGTTTGAAATAAGTCACATTTTTGGTGTTTATACCAAAAGGAAGGGCTGAAAATGGAGAATCTTAAAGTCCACATGTGAAGAAAACAGACCACGTGATCAGAGACTTTGTTCAGGTCTGCTGTGTCTCCATTCCTTTGCTAACCTTCCTAAAGTTTTCATCTTCAGGAAGGGGATCTGCTGTTGATCCCTTCATCTGTCCTTACTGGTGTCACTGCTCCTTTTCTTTCAGAGCGCAGTGTGACTAGAAATAGAGCATCTGACACCCATGTTTTCCCTGCCACTCCAAATTTCTTATACAGAAGTGACACCATGAATCTAGAAAAATCTGGAAAATTCCTCACAGAAAAGAAAATTGGCTTGATGAGAACTTCCTTTACTGAAAGAAACAATGATTGGATTGCTTACAAAATGTATAGATAAAATGGAACTTCTCCAAACATTACCACAAAAGAGACAATCACTCTGTAAGTGTTTGCTTTGCTAAAAAGCTTGGGATAAACAAACAAACAAAAACATACAATGATTAGTGATGAAATTTTTTAAAAATTTGTTTAAAGAGAGAGAGAAAAAAACAGAATAAAGGGTAGAAACAATATAGAATTCCAAGGAATAAAGGAAAAGAACAACAACAAAAAAACCTAAAAAATTATTACATGACAAATTACATACTGACTTCTTGGAAATAGTTGTTCAGTTTTCAAAGTTAAAACATGTAAAGTAGACATTCAAACAGTGAGACTATTAACAGTTCTGCTCCACGATCTGATAAAAACAACAATATGGTCATCCATCTTACCCACTCAAATATACATTCAATTATACCAAAAGAGTAAAATTAAACACAACAAAATGAACAAAGTGGATTGCAAGAAAGCAATGTAAGAAACAAAAATTTCAAAACTAGACAATTGGAGATATTCACTCTCTATCATATTGACTCTTGTTTTCTTCCAAATAGTTGTTCATATTGTCACATACAGGGAATTCACATGAAACAACATAGTATGGAATTGTTCTTAGCAGGATGAGGAGGTCATTTCAGGTCTTCAAGACCAGACATTAGGGAAGCCAAGAATGGCTGTCATAGTGTCTCTCATTCACCTCAAAACAGCTGTCCATACCTTCATGTTTGTTGAACTTAAACAAAACAAAGCAAGCTAAAATAACTTTGAACAAAAAGTGATAGTTTTGCTGGATTTCACATCATGACATTATGGAATCAGCACTGGGTACTGTAGTGTCTCGTTTCTTAAAAGTAGTTGTTCATTTCAACATGTGTTATATAGTTGGTTCTCATAAACTGTTTATAAGCTCTACACATGCATGAGTCTCTGCATGTATATATATCATTTCTGTATTAGAAGGAAAAACAAGACTATGTAAGATAAAACAAAGCAATTCCTACAAAAGCATGAAGCAAAAAAGTCACATAAAACCACACTACAAGGTGATCTACAATGGTTACCATGGTGTCTCAGCAGTATATAAGAACATTAATAAAAATGAAGCATTGGAGACATTATAAGACTTCAAAAGCAAGTAATAATCAAACCAGAGTGGGTATCTTAGTGAATCTTGTCATCTTCAGTGTAGTTTCCTATACTCTTAGACTTGATGCTATCAATCATAACAGATTTAAATAAAATCAGTCAATACAAAGTAGCAATCTAACAAACCAGCTTCAAATAAGATCAGTCATAATAAGACAGTGTAAGTTATAAAGGGCTTCAGATTAAGTTGATAGGAAAATTAGGGATGATTACCATAATATGTCCTCTTATTTTTGGGATAGCTGACCATGTCCTCAAGTCTAGTGTAAGTAGACAAACTGGAACAACACGTAATCCATCTAAGCAAAGTGTTGAGAATAATGTAAATTTTAAATCTTGTTACCCAATTAAAAATACCCTCTGCCTTCCTTTTTTAGATAATTCCTCCCCTTTCACTCCCATAGGGTGCCCTGCTTGTTTTGGGTCCCACTGCCTCCCTATATAGAGCATCTCAATGGACCCTATATCCTGATCTACTCTGCCTGTGTTTCTCTCTGTTAATATTTCAAGGCCATCTATACTAGAGATTACAGCCAATCTTCTCTGCCTTATTTCTGCTATTCTGTTTTTCTGCCTTTGGTTGTCTATTTTTCTGTTCTACTCCACTATCTGCCCTGTTCACTGAGGCCTCTCTGCCACTGTTCCTGAAATGCTCATATTCTTGTTCTCTCTCTCTAAAATGTCCTTCAGTATTTTTTGTAGGGTTGGATTGATGGTCACAAATTCTGCAAGTTCCTCTTTGTCATGGAAGCATCTTGTTTCTCCATTTATTTCTAGAAAGAGTTTTGCAGGATACATCAATCTGGGCTGGAGGTTGTTCTCCTTCAGCGCTTGAATTACTTTACT
>PVJX010007353.1:0-71543 GCA_004027295.1 Dolichotis patagonum | reverse complement strand
TAAGAGTCTTTGGAGGTGCAATGAAGATGAATTCATGTATACTGGTGCCCAGATAGTAAAAAAGAGGACACAGAGATCCAAAAGAAAGAAGGCTGTATGAAGACAGAAGCAAAAATGGGAGTGACAGGTTCACAAGCCAAGGAACTCCAAAATTGCCAACATCCACCAGAAACTGAGAGAAAGGCACAGAACAGATTGTACCCTAGAACTACAGAAAGATCAACTCTGCTGACACCTTGATCTTAAATTTCTGGCCTCTGAAAGTGTGGAACAAATTTCTGTTGTTTTCATCCAGCAGGTTTGATAATTTGTTATGGCAGCCACAGGAAGTTAATACACTTGCTGAAGCAGAATGTACATTTTAACAAACCTCAGGTGATTCGCATGCATATTAAAATTTAAGAAGCATTGCTTGAACATTTACAATGCACTTTGACATCTACCACTGTTTTTCAATCTGTTTTTAAGGAGTAGTACCTTAATTATCAAATGAAGTTTTAAGCCAAGCCAAGGGAAGTAATTAGGGTCTTCTGGAGTCTGGGGTGGAAGGGGAAGGCTCTAGATGACCTACTTCACTTCTCTCTGCTGACCTCAGCCCCTGAGGGACCTGCTTGGTTCTGCATTGCATACTATGACTTGTGCACATTATCATTTGATTCATGAACCACTCCGAGATAGGCAAGTTCATAGGGCTAAAATGAAGGGAACCAAAACTCAAACCCAATTTCCAGGTCTCAAATTGGCTTTGGTTTATCAAATTTTGTTTTTCTTCCTGTAATTCTATAAAATTTTTTTTCAAAAAGGATGTGAAACTTAGAAAGCATCATTCTTCCTGCTCTTCAATCCCTGGTGGAAATTTGGGGTTATTGTTGAGAGTAGAATCAGGATGCAGACATTGATGTAATTTATGTTCTCACAATAACTTTCTCTTTGGAAACCAGACCCCACTGGGAACAAATCCCCTAAGTGTATTTTTGTTAGGGATGACACTTACCTAGCTGTACCATGAACAGGGTCTCATGAACAGTTTCCATCTCCATAGTCTGTAGTCAGAAGCAAGATAGATTTGTAGACTGGCAGTCTGTTGACCCCACAGGTCTCCTTAGGTAGCAGGATCATTGAGTGGTAACATGGTACAACCTAAGTTCCTAAATAAATGAAGACTTTATGTAGGCAACACAGATGCTGGATCCTACTGGGTAACCAAGCAGATCTATTTTGAGCCTATGCTTGTTGTGGCTCTAATAGATGTACACTCTCTCTCTATGCCTTGCAGAAGCAGCAGTTAAGAGCAGGAGCTCGGAATCCAAATATCTGAATCTGCATGCTGTCTTTTATTAGCTCTTTGATCTTAGGCCACTTTGTTTCCTACACCTGAGATTACACTGGTGATTGTGTTATAAGGCAATATCAGGAATCACAATGCATATCATGTGCTTACAGTAGGGTCTCCCACAAACATCCAAAAAAAAACCCCTCAGTATTCTTATGTACTTTTTTAACCTCATGACCCCTGTATTAACAAGTTTCCATTCTCAGCATTGTTGACTGAGGATATGAATTTGCCCCTAGACCTGCATGTTTTTAGCACAGGTCTCATACTTCATATGCACAAGCCTTTATTCCTTCTATTATTATGAATCTACTGAGCTTATTCTGTTATCTGATTTTTTTAGCCCTGAAATTCCTTAGCAGAGGAGTCATATTGTCCCATAAAATGATGGTCTCTATTTTAGTGCATCTTTGATCCTATTCACTTGTAAGCTGCTCGTCTGATTTGGCTGCTGTCTTTCAACTTCACACCCTCATATGCCTAACGCCTGCCCACCTGTCTTGGTTTCACACCTACATGGCTCATTTGTATCTCAGAGCTCAGAATCAGGCATTTACCAGAATTATTTTAGGTGAAAGGAAACTTGGAAATCCTTAAATTCAGTGGCCTTATTATTGAGATGAAACTGAGAGAGGTGGATAAAGGGGAAGAAAATTGATATTTATAGATGTCAATTGAGCACCTTCTTGATACCAGATTCTATAGCACTTTTCCTGTATTATTTCAGCACATCTACAAGGCAGTCTTGCTAACTGCTGGTCCTAGTCTCCATTTGCCAAGGACAAATATGAAGATCAAGGAGAGCTGGCTACTTTGTCCAGAGTCATGAATTAGAATGTGGCAAACCTACGATTTGAACTAGGCACTTATGCTACCAAAGGAGTCATTCTAGTGAGTCTTGTGGTTCAGCTCTGGGATGATTTCTCCAGAGTCCACAGCTCACAGAGAACACGGGGGACCTGAATATCACAAAACCCACCAGGTCCACGTGGAGCCCACCTCAATTTGGCCAATAGCCAGCCCTTTTAAAATGTGCGGTTGAATAAATCTGCTCCAGTTATGCAAATGCTTGAAATGCAGACTCCACATTCCTATAGCAGAAATACTCAAGTCACTCATGCAAAAGGCATCATCTGATAAACTGGCTGCTTACAGTTTGTCAAATCCAGACACTGTGATAAACTAATGTATTTATAAAGGCAGGAGAGCATATCAGAGTGGATACTGAAGCCCCTTTCCCTTATCTTTATTGAAATGTTTTCCCTTCTCAGCAAACATAAGGACACCAGGGCTGAAGGGTGGGTTGATTTCGTGATCATTCTTGTAAGCCAGCCATTCCCTTCTTGTTTGTCTGAGCTCTGAGAATATCAGTCTGGGGGCTGGGAAAGAGAGTCTTTTTCTTAGTAGTTGTGTGTGATGACCTTGTTTACATTTTTAAAAACAGTACCTATACTCCAAACTAGCAGGGATAGTCAAAGCAGCAACCACTTTTACGACTACTGTGTGTCAAGCACTGTTGTAAAGGGCCTTGCATGAAGCATCCTATTTGATCTTCCAAAAGCCCTATAGGAAGATAATTTTATTTCATTTTACAGATTAGGAGGTTGAAAATTAAAGAGTAGATGTGGCTTGACAACAGTCACACAGCTAGATAGTGACCTAGCTTGAATATGAACTCGGGTCTACCTGACTCCCAGGCCCTTACTGTCAATCCTAGTTCTACTCTGGCTGACTGTGTGGCCTTGAGCAAGTTGCCTCCTATCTCTGAGCCTGTCTACTTTGATGAGAGAAAGGAAAGTAGCTCACTTACAGGGTGGTGACTGTTAACTGACTCAGTCCATGTAAAATTCTCAGATGGGCTGGGTGTATAATAAAGCCAGCAATTATTGTTGTAAACTATACAACACCCACACTACCATTATGAAGGTCCACTGATGATATGGCATTTTAATAAAGTCTTTGTAAAAAACAAAATGAAGATAGATGCTCCATCATAGCTCCTGTTGCTAGACTGGCTGAAGAGTCTCTTAAATACCTCTGGGTGGCCTGATAACATCCAGAGCTTACAAATACCTGGTTTGGGGGTTCTTGACTACTTCCATTCATGGTTGTGCTCTGTGTCAAGATCCTGGGAGCAACAGAAATTCCCTCTTTGAATCCAACAAACATGTAAATGAAGAAATCTTCGGGATGGTCCCTCCATCAGTCACCATATGACTACAGCACCATGCCAGAAACCAAATTAGGCTTCCCAGCCACGCTGTTTTCTAATTCCTGACCCACAGAAACACAGAATGTAATAAACTGTCATTTGAATCCACTAAATTTTGGGTGATTTTCTATTTATACTGTCATGGTTTATGTCAGTGGCCCCAAGCCTCATGCAATCATGTGTTTGTGATTGGTTCATTGTCTAGCATTTGGATTGGTGGTGTAAGTATTTCACGCACCCAGGGGTGGAGCCAAGATATGACGTAAAGGTGGGAATGAGGTGTACCATTCTCTTGCCGGTTTCTGCCTTGATGTTTGCAGCCAGCTATGAATAGCTGCCCTGCCATGCCACCCTGCCTTGGAGCCAACTGAGTATGGACTGAAGCCTCCAAGAACTATAAGAAATAAACCTTTCCTTCTTTCATTTTGGGTGTCAGGTATTTTGTCCCAGAAATGAGTAAAAAATTAAGACAGAATTTCTGCTGGGAATAAGGACCGCATTGGTTGTTGGACTCCCCATGATGTGTGTTATGGCTGGCAGAAGTTTGTCTGCATTTTTGCTCATGCCCAGAGAATTTGCCTGAGACTGAGATTAATGGCAATGTACTGATTAATCTGGCAAAAGAACTTTCAAGTCAGTCAAATATAGTCAGTGGCATGGCTATTGTTGGGGGCTTTTAGCCAGATTTATGTTGCAAATCAAGAGCAAAGAGCCCAGCAGGATAATCTAAAATGCTAGAATTTTGCCAGAAGGAAAACTCCAGTAAAGCTATGGAATGTAAAGATAGAGTTGAGACTTTGCTTGCAGAGAAGAAATAGAGAAATAAGAAAGTTGGCCAGGGGGCATCCCAGGAAGCAGTGGGTCTCCATCCTTTGCAGCCTCAAAAATGCAAAAGTGAAAGAATTTGCTCAGAGGGGAAAGCTGCAGAGCACCATGCTCCAGAATGGCAATGGAGGCCACATCAAGTTTCAGAATGGTGGCAGCCATAAGATGTCCCAAAATGGCAGCAGCCACGTGAGGTTCTGAAATGGCGGCAGCCACACCAGGTTCCAGAATGGCAGCAGCATAGAGAAGCTTTTCCTCATGATCAGGCTCACAGAACCCAGCAATCCAGGCACTTGACTGCTACAGCCAAGAGAGAGAAAAACCTGGCTACTGCTCCAGCTAGCAGCAAACCTTGTGGGTATCTACATGGTGCTGATTTTAGGTGCAAGGAAAATGAACAAATTCTGAGGGTAAGACAGCGTCCACCTAAATTGCAAAGGGCCTGGGAAGCCACGCAATGTACCTCTGAGAGGGCAATATATAAGGATGTAAGAATGAAGCCAAAGGTGCAGTGAAGACTCCAGAAGTTTGGAAAAGCCAACAACATGGATCATCCAAGGAAAGCTGCAAAAATTGAGCAGAGGGGGCTTAAGAGAGAAGCTGTGGGAGCTGAAATCCCTGAAAGTGCTGTGGGAGTGGAATCACCCAAGCCTTTTGGAGCTTGCAACCAGATTGCTTCAAATGCTGAGCATGAAACTCAGGACTTAATGTTCTCCCTGCTGGAGGTTGGACTTGCTTTGTTTCCAATGCTTTATATTCCCCTGTTTGTAACTTTGGAATGGTAATGTTTATCTTGTGCCTTTGTATTTTGGAAATTTTAACCTTGTTGCATTTATACAGGGGGCTACAGTTAAGAGTTTACCATAGATCTGGAAGAGACTTGGGACTTGGACTTCTCAGCAATGCTGAAACTATTAGGACTTTGACAACTCTTGGAGATGGACTAAATGTCTTTTAGAACCAGGGGTGAAATGCCATAGTTTATGTGAGTGGCTCCCAAGCCTCACACATCATGCATTTGTGATTGGTTCATTGCCTAGTGCTTGGATTGGTGGTGTGATTGTTTCACCCATCCAGGGGTGGAGCCAGTTGATGTAAAGTTGGGAAGTAGATGTGTCAGTCTCTTGCCACTTTCTGTCTTGCTGTTTGCAGCCACCATGAATGGCTGCCCCGCCACACCATGCTACCTTGGAGCCAATTGAGTATGGACAGAAAGCTCCAAGAACTGTACAAAATAAACCTTTCCTTCTCTAAATTTAGGCATCAGGTATCTTGTCTCAGCAAAGAGTAAAAAGTAACTAAGACATAAACTATTTAGAATATAGTTGTATATGGAATTTGTTGTATAAGGCATTTGTTAAAAATCCGGTAGCCCCATAAATCAAAGAGTTTAGCAATGGAGAAGCTACCTTTTGTGGTTTTCTAATTTACCTTCAATTTCAGATGCTGTGCTTGAGATAGGGTGGGTTTTGAGTGCATGTGCATCAACAAATGATTGAGCCATCGATCCATCAGCCTTGAGGCCAAGAGTAGCGAAGGGATTTCTCTGAAATCAGAGAAAGACATAGACCTAAGAATTTCAGAAACATGGGCAAAATTTCTCCTGTGCCACCCTTGGCAATATATACTCAGAAGTTTACTTTTGCTATTGTACCATGTCTGCAAATCACATCACAAAATATTGTCACTCATAGAAAATAGACGTCAAATTTTAGGCTTCTCATAAAATCATTTGAGTCCTAAACTTTTGATGTCTGATCATCACTTTTGATTCATTTCAGAAGAGTCTACAAGGTTTAAGAAAAAATATATTTAAGGATATTTCTGTACATGTTTTGGGGGGAAGTTTAGAAACGTTTAGGGTTACAATTGTATAGTTTAATGCTGAAGCCAAATTGTGTGTGACTACTCAAATTTAAATTAAATTAAGAATTCAATTCCACATTCACACTGGCTGTATTTCAAGTGTTTAATTGTTCCATGTGGCTGATAGGGACAATACTGGATAATATTCACACAGATTTCCACCATCACAAGAAATTTTATTGGAAAGAATAGGTTCAAGGATTTTAGTCATCAAAACTTTGTAATTGTTGAACACTCACTGTCTACCACTAAAGAGGACATACTCCATACATTATCTTCCTCTATCCTCAAAATTCTGGAGGTAAACCTCTCTCTCTCATTGTGCAACTAATAGGGACTTTGAAAGGTCAAATGACTTATTCAATGCTATGCTGAATGAGTCTGTAGAACTGGGATGCAAGATCAAGGCTTGTTATGGTTTATATCTACGCCTCTCACCCTAAAGCCTCAAGCAATTGTAGGTAGGACTTTTGGGAGATGATTGAATTATGGAGGCATGATACTCATCAAAGGGCTAATCAATAGTCAGTGATAAATTAGTCCACTGACGAGTTTATAGTTAAATATGATGGAGGGAGGTAAAGCCTAGTTGTAAAAGTTAGGTCATTGAGAGTGTGACTGGAAAGGTGTATCTCTCTATTTCTCTTTCCTTGATCTCTCTCTGCTTCTGACCACTGTGCCATGAGATGGTTCCCCTCTACCATGCCCTTTTGCTATGCTTCCCTGCCTTGGAGTCAGCTGACTATGGACCAAAACCTTTACAAACTGTAAGCCAAACTAAATGTTTCTTCCTTAGAGTTGTAGGTGTTGAGTATTGTGCCTAAGCCATAAGAAAAGTAACTATGATGGGACTATCAAACTCAAAGCCAGGACTCTTTCCCCTGTAACTATTTGTGTGTCCTGTCACTCTCCCAGTGTCCTCTGTGTGTTACATCCCAGATTAGGATTTGGATACAGGGCAACTTTCACAGTTTGCCATTTTGACTCTTAGGTACATTGATATCCACACATCTGATTTTCAGATGAGAGTTTTTCAGTGCAAGAAAGGAATTAATAAGACACCATTAGTCTTTTATCAAACTTATAATACATACAACTCATGCAAATACATAACACATACTAAAACTGACAACTGTTAAATCTGCACATACTGAAATTTGTTACAGCAGAAAAGTTGACTGAAGATTCACAGTTTTTTTATAACATTGAAATCTGCAAAAGAAAAAAAATGACCAGAGGAAAAAATCAGACTTGGTAGAATGATTAAGAGAAAGTAAACTTGACAGAAGCTAAAACTGTACATGGCAAAGTCTTGAACAAAATTCATTGAAAGAATAAAATATTTCTGACAAAGTGCAAAGTTTTACCTAGGAAAATTTAATTTTCCAGGAAAGTATTAGTAACAAAGGCTTTTAAGTAACTAACAAATCAGAGATTTCTATGGATCAGCCAATATGAAGCACTTTCTGTGATTTATTTTATTTAACTCTCAAATAAAATTAAGAGATTACTATTAATGTTGCACTGATTCTGCAATTGATGAAAATAAAGCAAAGAAAGGTTATGAAGCTTACCATATGGATCTTAGAGCTAATAAAGGCAGAGGATGAAATTAAACCCAGGAAATTTGGTTATAATGCTTGTGATCTTAAATATTCATTTTAGATTACCATGCTTTTAATTTAGTTCTCTTTTTATCTTTCCTGTGAAATTACTTTCTGCCCCTCTTTTGGCTTATATGAAATGCTTTGTACTTAATTAAAACATTTTTAACTTTATAGATTGTAATAGTTTAAAAATAGGAAAAATGCAACAATAAAAAGTAATACTGATCCTGGTGACAATAAACCCACTAAAATTAAATAAAAATAGGGAAAATAAAATTATTTTAAATGTATTGTATAATAATAGATCAAATATTCCATTGGCTTAAGTTAATGATCTCAGGAATAGTCTGTATCTGTTAAAGTTACAATATCAGGAGGAAATACATGAAGGGGAACAATACTTAATATGTTAGTTCTCTGTGGTTCTGACAAAATAATTGAGAAAATCAACTTAAAGCAAGAAAGATTTATTTTTCCTTATGATTTCAGTCCATGGCCAACTGATTCCTTTGCTTTGGGCAGAAGTTCGAGTATCATGGCAAAGGAGGTTGCTTACTTCACAGCAGCCAGGAAACAAAAAAAGAGAAAAAGAAGTGTCTGCAGACAAACTTTAGTCTGTACACGCATGCCCTCAACGACCGTGTTCTTTCAACTTAGTCCTACCTCCCAGGTTTCCATTATCTCCCAGTAGTCATCAAATTCTGAACCATTAATGAGTTAGTTTACCAATTCGGTCAGAGCCTTCATGATCTAATCAATTCCCAAAACTTCTGCCTCTGAACATTGCTCCACCAGAAATCAAGCCTTCAGCAAATGAAAGTTTGGGAGACATTCCAGATACAGACTGTAACACCTAGCCCACAATGAATGCTCAATTAATAGCATTGAAGGAGGTGATAACAATGGTAATAAAAAAAATGTTCAAAAATGAATCTTAGGTTCCTTTCATTTGTCCCCTAACGGTGGTCAATGAAGTAGAGGCTAGCATGAGGTTCTTGTGTACTTGCATTGAGAACTCTGACTAATAACTCCAGGTCTTACATAAATTCAAGGCAAAAACAGGTTTACCAAAGGAGACCCTTAGGGATGTACATTCCGGTACACCACCCCTGTGATGTGATTAAAGACAATGAGCTACAGAAACTGTGGCAAAGGAAGCCTTCAAAGGAGTCTTTCCATCTAAAATGGAGACATGAAAGTCATGCTGGCTAGGAGTGATAGAGGTGTATCCAGATGGGAACTGATTAAACTGATTAAAGATGTCAGACAATGAAAAAGAAGAAAGTGGAAACCAGTCATGCTTGGCCTGGACTTGCTTCTTGAAAAGGTTTGAACTTTGATCAATGGTACTTCCCTAGCCGAAGCAGAAAAACCTCTTCCGATACATCACAGCAATTTCCATACGAGGCCACATCAAATAAAGCGTATTGTCATGTGAAGAAATTTCTTGGTATGTTTCTTCTTTCTTGTAGCTCTAACGAAGAAAAACAATGACATGGGGAAAACTTGAGAATACTTAACCAGATGTGATGGCACAAGCCTGTAATCCCAGCGCTCAGGATGTTGAGGCAGGAGGATCACCACAAGCTAATGAGTTCAAGGTGAGCCTGAACTCCATAGTGGATCCTGTTTCAAAAAAAATTTTTCTTTTTTTTTTAAATTTTCTACATTCAGAAAACAGAGAAAGAAGCAAGGCGTGGTAGAGCATGTGTATAATCCCAGCTATTCAGGAAGGCAGCCTGGGCAATTTATCAAGAACCTGTCTCAAAAAAAAAAAAAGGGGGGCTTGCTGGAAATATAGCTCAGTTGTACAACATGCCTGGTTTCATCCCTGAAACTGGGGGGAAAAGAGAGAAAAAAATGATCAAGAAAAAGCAGGGACAATACACAGAAAACTGCCCAAATTTAGACCATCTTGTGATTTTGGAACAGTGCTAAGCATGGAATAAGTGTTCAATATAGATTTGTTGAATAAAAAAAATGAACCAATGTTTCTCAGATGCACAAAATGGTTTTCTACCTCAGCACCTTTCCTACCCATGATCTAATAAGAAGTAAAAGGGCAACAGTTAAGAACATAGCAACAACAATCAAAAAGTACAAAAGTCCAAAAATAAGTTGTAGGAAAAGAAAAACACTGCTAATGTGTTTGTAATTCTTGTGTTCCACTAGTATTGTTGAGAATTACATTTGAAGCATGATTTATGGGGTTTGAGATGTTCTGCCTATATATAGCTTAGGACCAAAAGGTTATGAATGCATGGAGGCTTATTTATCCATTCACACGCAAAATGTGTCAAGCACTTGCTGTATTTCAGAGCATGAAAATATGAATAAGACAGAGTGACTCCTCTCCTGAGACTTCGTGGTCTAGTTGTGGAGTCAGACAGAAAATTGCAAGTCACTGCAGGGGGTGCTGCACTAAAAGGAGCAAAGGAGAGCTGCATCACACTGATCTGATTGGAGGAAGCAAGTTATAAACTAAGAGAGGAGGGCAAGTTCATCCACCGGTGATTTTGTTTGGTATATTTCTTTAGATGGGAAACCATCTATTTTTTCCCAAATAGTTAAACAGAGTTTCAAGCACTATAGATTATGCTTTTGTTCCACACCAGTTTGAAATTGCATCTCCAATGCATTTACTACCTTAGTGAGTGTGTGTGTGTGTGTGTGCTACTCACCTCTGTTGCTAGTCTGGCTTCTGTTCCAGTTATCTACATCTTTTTGCAGGTGTGCCGCACTTTCAAATTTATTGCACCACTGTCACAGGTATGAAACATAGATACTCTTATTTTGTTAACTTAATTTTTTCCCTTCACTCTCTTCACCTATTTATGTGCCCAAATGTATTTTTAAAATCACTTTGTCAAGGTTCCCAAAAAAATTCTACTGAGATTTATATCATAATTACCTTAAACTAATAAATTAACAAAGAATCTATTTAGGAAATGGTTTCTTGCCATTTTAGAACATGATATGTTTCTATTTTAAATCAACGGATTTTGTAATGTTCTTCAGGAAACTTTCATAATTTTCTTTAGCTAGTTAAGTTTATTCCTTAAGGATTTTTTAAAAAATTATTTTTGCACCAACAGGGAATGGTACTGTTTTTCATTGTATTTTCTGTTCATTGTTAATGTATAACAAAGCTATCGATTTTCATGTATTTCTTTTCTTGTGTAGCCATTTTACTGCCTCTTCTCATTAGTTTTAAGATTGTTTTCAGAAGGATTTCCAGGGTTTAGTAATCACATTGCATGACAGTTCTGTGTCTTTTTTCCAAATAAATGGATCATTCTAAAATAAAGCTAAAAAGTTTCACTCCCATTTCCCCTTCCTAAAGATTCAAATACCCTAAGAGGGAATATAAAACATCTTCTAATCCTCCCCTAATACTCTTCCCCAGCACTATTTCCCATATCTGCACAGAATTTATCATAGTACAGCCATTTCCTGAGTCCAGGTAGCCTCTCAAATAGGTCATACTCTGTTATTTTGTGTTATCTGAACTTCCCTTTGCCTGCCTTGGCCTGGCTTCATCTTGAAGATTTAGCATAAGTATCTGACACATCTTTCCAATGGCTTTTCAAGTCCTTCCAAGCACATCTATGTTGCTGGCATGTTGGATGAGAATCATTTGCCACACAGTGTAACAGCAATTGGGTCAGTTTAACAGGTTAATAACACAAATCTTAGTAGTAGAAGCCTTGAATTTGGCACCATATATCAACTGTGTATCATGGGTAAGTTAAATTGTTTAAAATGGACATAACAATGAGTATTACTTTAAGAGTTATATGGAAAGTTAAAATGTTTCATCTAATTCCTAGTTCACAGTAAGTCTTAAAGATAGCTATTATTTTATTGTTGCTCTTATGAGTTTATTTTTATATCATTAAATTTTTCCAATACATTGGCAGTTTTTTGTGTGTGCCTCTAGATTTGAGCTCCTAAAGAGACAGTTTTGCTTTTGTGTTCTTATTTTCTACTTTACGCAAGGTGAAAGTTTTCAAGTGTGATTCAAGATACCTGCATCTTTCACCTGGGACCTTGTTCAAAAGATGGCTTTTCCTAACTGGTGAGGGATGGGATTGGGTTTTGCTTTTGTGCATTTGAATAGCTAACCCTCCCAGCATGATTTATTAAAAGACAGTCCTTCCTCTATCTCTTATTCTTAGCACATTTATCAAAAAGTTGACTGTAGAAGTGGGAGTTTACTGTTAGACTCTCTATCATATTCCATTCTTCTATGTGTAGATTTTGAAGTCAAGTGGTATCATATCTCCTGCTTTGTTATTTCTGCTCAAGAAGGCTTTGGTTATTTGATTTGGGCGTGTGTGTGTGTGTGTGTGTGTGTGAATGGGACCACTTTTTTTACTTCTATTTCATTCATTGCATTTTTGGTATACAGCAATACTAATGGTTTTTGAAAATTGATTCTATACCCTGCAACTTTGCTGAATTGATTTATTAGTATTAGTAGAATAAATAAAAGCAGCTTTAAAGCTGGATCCCCAGAATACCCACAACCATTAAATCAAAATTTCCCAAAATTGGGCCCATAAATTTGGATTTTTTATCAAGTACACAGTGAGCTTAAAGTAGTCCAATATTTGAGAACATCTTGGAGTTGAGCTGGTGCCCAACTCCATTTGCATTTAACAAACATTTATTGACTTAGCAAAGTGAATACAAATAATTGCAGTGGGTCATACAGCTTGTTACGTAGCCTTGTGGGGGAACTTACAAATCATCTCATTATTAAGTACAAAAGCAATCTGTCAACACCGAACATTGAAATTCAGGGGCTTGGGCAATCTCTGGCACACAGAAGTTGTTTAGTACTCATTGCTGAATTTGTAAGTACATGCCAGGATATGAGAAGAGGAGAGACACAGTGTCAATTCCTAGGGCTGAGTAGGCTTGCCTGTCACTCAGAAGGGACAGATATGTCCCATGCTAGTTCTCCATCCCTACGCATTCTTGCTAAAACACTCTGCACCTCTTTCATCAGGGACCTTTGTTGTAGAATCAACCCTTGGTTGAAGATGTATTTGTTATTTTTGTCAAAACTACTGCTGGGAATACAGCTCAGCGATAGAGCACTTGCTTAGCATGAAAGAATCCCTGGGTTTGATCCTCAGAGCAGAGAACAGTTTTTTTCAATTGAGGAGGATTATGCAACTCCAAAGTAAGTGTAACTTTTATTTGATGCTTCTTAAAATTTTAAAAGCAATGTATGTTTATTAAAAAAAACTTAGAAGTGAAAATATAAAGAAATAAAATAGCAATTATAATTCCTCCATGTATTATTGTTACCACTTGAATACCTTTTTTTGCAATCCTACTTTATTAGTGTGTGTAATTTTTACTCAATACATAAATTGTAGAGCTCAGGAAAGCATTGACTGTGTCATAAAAAGAATCTGAAATATTATTTTCAGTGACTACATAATGCTGTCATATGTATATGCCATAGTTACCATTCTGCTCTACTTTTGGACTTGTAAACTATTTCCAAATTCTCATTACTACAAATAATCTTTTCCTGAATATCCTTATATATGCCTAATTTGTTTTCATTGTGATTATTTCCCTTTTATAAATTCTTTAAAGTGAAATTACTACATCAAAATGTAGACTAGTTATAAAGCTGAGGATATATATCACAAGCTGATTTCTGTAAAGTTTGTAGAATTTGTGTCTCTATCAAGGTTCTGATAGTGTGTGTAAATGATATTTTCTTGGATTTTTTTTCCTGCTTTTAATTAGAATCATTCCTCCTTGGAAAATATAAAGTGTTCTAAAATCTTGAGAAGACAAAAAGCATAATCAGTCTCATGACAAAAAAGCCCACTGATATGTTTATCCACCCCTTCTTCTTTGACTTTTACTTTCAGAATAAAAGACCAAGTTTCCCAAAGGGATATCCAGGAAGTATTCCCAGCCCTTCCTCAATCCTCTGCCTGACTTCTCCTATAAAAGAAACTCTTAAGTATAAACTTAGGGAGACAGAATTAATTCTCACATAGGCTTTGAAATTTCCCCAAATCCTTAAAGATGCTTTCAGCTCTGGAAGGTCCTCTTAGAATAATGTGTGCATGCTAGGAGAAGCCATGCAGTCATGGAACTAGGATAATGGGAATGTCTTCCTCCAGATAGACTACAAAAGAAACATGATTCTCCCAATTCTCAAAATTAGTGAATATTTTACTGCAATTAATTTTTAGGAGCCATTTCCACACATTTTCCTCTTTCCATATTCAATTTCTCCTTTTGTTATCACTACCCAAAAATGTAGGATAGCGGCACTAAGAGTGAGAGTGAGAAATAGGTTGACTTACTCCAACAAGAACTGTAGTCTCTCAGAAATAATCCCAACTGCTGAGCTGTGTTCTTCTGACTGGGCTGCCCCCTCGGCTTAGAGGTCTTAACTAACTTCCCTGGCACTCTCATATACCCCTCAACTCTTTTGAAGGACATCTCCATCCCAAATACTTCATCAGTCAGCTTACAGATAGTACAGAGAATAAAATACTAGCTGAGGTGAGGGTTGTAGATGAGCCAGGTCATGACTGAGCCAAAGGATTTTAATGGAGACTGGGCCAGAATCTAGGCATCTTTCTGCATTTCCACTCTACCTTGCAGCTGAAATAGGCCACATGACTAGTGTTGGCCAATTAAATATGATAATGATTACCAGTGTTGAGATTCAGAAGTATATCATTTCCAGTGGAAGCATTTGGAAGGAAGCTCTCCTTATAACACTCTTTTGCCTCAGTTATCATGGAAGATGTACGTCTCTCTGTGTCTTTTTTTGTGAATAAGAATTACAATTTTATTATGTTAAACTGCTGAAATGTCAGGGTTTATCTAATGCAGTAACTAACGTTGCCCTAATCACTACAGAGAAATAAAGTTAATTTGAGGAATTTATTTAAGTACATTGGTTAATAATGAAATATTTCTTTGACTTCTTTTTTGTGGTTTTTGTTGACTTTGATCATGGGCTTAGAGCCCAAAAATAAAGTTTGGGTTATGTATCCCAGTGGATGGCTTAGCCCAACATTATATGCTCTACCTTGGGAATCTACAGGACTCATAGTTTATGAAAAAAAGATGAGTGAAGGTGGGAACTAATGGGTGTTGAGTTTCACAGTCCTGGGTTCCAATGGAAGTGTCTATGACTTTGCCAAAGTCACTTAACTTCTCAGCCTCAATATTGTTGTTTAAAAAATTGTTTATAAAATGAGAGTACTTATTTCATCATGGAATTGGTGAGAATCAGGTGAGCTACTCTGCTGAAAGCATTCAACACAATGGTACTAACCATAATATATGAGGAGGAAAGAGAGTCTTAGCAAGGTGAAGGGAGCTGAGTGTGTCACACACACTCAGAGTTATTTGCAGACATTGCATAGTGTATTACTCACTTTCTCATCACTGAAACAAAATACCATACCTTAGAGAAGTTTATTTTGACTCACAGTTTTTAGAGGACTCAGTTCACAGTTGGATGGTTCCAATGCAAGGAGTATGGCTGGAGAAAACTGCTCGACCGTGGCAGTCAGGAAACAGAAAGCAAAATGAAGAGCCAGGGACAAGAATACACTGTTCCAAGTCATGCCTTAGTGACCACCTCTTCCAACAAGACCTCTCCTCCTAACAGCTAACTTAGTTACTGAAATCAACGGATGCTTCCACTGGAAGTACAGCACCTCCATGACCAATCTCCTTCTATATGCTTGAGACTTTGAGACGACAGTTTAGGTCTAAGCCAAACAGATGAGAAACCAGTATAGTCTGAACTCAAAGCTGGCCATGTTTCCTCTGTGCTGTTTTCTTTCCACTTCTCCCAGCCTCTTGCAGAGCTGTCCTCTGTGGCTGACAAGTGAGGGTACTGTGAGCACTGTTCATTTGTCTTTTTGTTTGGTGCCACATTCTCTGCTCAGATCCTTATGCCTTCTTTGTGCTATTGAGAGGATGCTGGGAGTTGATAGGACTTCAGTCTTACTGAAGAGAAGCCTGGAAATAGGTAAGACAGAGACTATCTTACAGTTCATTTGTGTCAGTGAATGGGGAGCTTTGAAATGACTCCTGAGACCCATTGACAACAGCAGAAAGACACCATTCAGACAGAACACCCTCTGCCAAGTGTGTCTCCCATTAAGCCTGCATTTTTGTGGGCCCAGACAATGGGCAGTGATAACCCAGGCTGGTGAGAGAGGAACAACATTGCTAAGAGAAACAAGACAGCGTTTCTCTGTGGTGGCCTTTGTAGGATGAGCCCTCATTGAAGTACAGGGAGGGAGACCATGATAAGCAAATGGTTTTGGGGACAAAGCTCTGTGACAGGAAGATAAAGAGGAAGCTTTCTGAGCAGGCTCCTGGCATTCGGCTGTGAGGATTTTTATAATGCTGCCTAAGGAGGATGAAGGCAAAGTGGCAAGAATGTGACTTCCATCTGTGTCATCCATGGTGGGCACTTTCTGAGCAGCATCATTAGCACCTCCAGCACTGCTTCCTCCTCCTCCTCCTCATCATCATCTACAAGGATGCCTTTTATAAAGCACTCCCAATATACTTGGACTTCACAGCCAACCTTGGTAGAGGACTGCAATAGTACTGAACTTATATAGACTTCTTTTCTGATTATTGTTCCCTGCACAATACAGTGTAATAACTATTTATATAGGATTTGCATCCCATATGTACCATACTTGTCTCAAGATGATGTAAAATTGGAGGATATGCATAGGTCACAGGTAATTACTACACCATTTTATATAAGGTACTTGAACATACACATTTGTCAGTGTCCGTGGGATTCTGAACCAATAGTCTGCAGATAGTGTGGTCAGCTAGATGGGGTCTCCATCCTGGAATTGCTACATATCATGTTCTAGCATTGGTCTGGCACAAGAGAAAGGAACTCTGTGGTTCACCAGTAGCAGGGCATTCTGGAAGTCTGTGATGCCCCAAAGCTACATCAGGCAATGTATGTGTTATTTCATTTCTTCCACAGATAGCCCTGCATGGGAGGACCTTTAACATGCCATTTTCTCAGTTTGAAATGCTTTCTATTTCATCTTGGCCAATTCTCATTCTAGGACCTTAAGTACTTCTCCAAATATAGCGAAATCTCCCTATTATGTATTCCATAGCATACTGCTGCTTCTATTTGTGGACCTTTGCTCTATTTTAATTTTATCTGCTCAGTAGTGAGGTTATTCTTCCTCTGCTTCTTAACTCTACTGTCATGAGCAAAAAGGATCTTTCAAATAGGACAGCAGTCGTATTTACTCAACTCTGAGTCTCCATGACAAGCAGAGCACCTGGAATCTGGTAGACAAACCTATGCAAAATGAGTAAAATTTCCTTAACTTTACAGAGAAGGCTCAGAGAACACAAGTGATTTCCCCAAAGCTGCACAGCAGGAAGTGCTCAAGCTGAAACCAATGTCTTCTTGACTCTGATACCTGCACTCTTTTCTCTCAGTATCTTTGCCTCCTCCAATGAGGAGTGAGAAGCTTCAAGCAGGTTCAAAAAGACCCTTATCAGGGGCTGTTACCATCTGATTCAGACTGAGGTGGCAGGAGCTACAAAGAAGGGAATAAAGGGTGTTTATTAGCCACTAGGTTTCAGAGAGAAACTCACTTTATGAGGTTATTTCCTAGGGACAGAGGATTTGACTCCTACATTGAGAAAGTGTCACACAGGATAAGGTTGCTTTATGAACTGCTCCCCTGGCCTTTGGAAAGTGAAGAATGTGAGGGACAAGCTTTAAATGGAATCATAAGCAGACATAAAAAGTAGCATTCTACTAAAATTGAGGCTGTGACCACCATGCCCTCATTTCTAAAGGGAAAAAGAGCTATCATTCAGTCAGACAAAACTGATTTTACTTCTGGGATGGCAGTAAGGTGTAGTGAAAAGTACCAGAGCTTGGAGAACAGAGAGCAGCTTATAAGCTGTGTGACCTTTGGAAAGTTGCTTAACCTCTCTGTGCTTCAGTGTGCTGGAGTCTACTCTTTGTGGCATAAGGGGATATTCAGTAAAATGTTTAAAAGTACCCAGGAGGATGCCTCTTACAGAGCAGATACTGAAGAAGTCTTAGTTTTCATCCATCAATAATGAATGATACCATCATTAAAATAGGAGCAGACAATGGATATGTGAGAAAGAGGTTAGGAAGCATGTGCAAGTGCCCTTAGGGTCTGCTCCAAAGATGGGATCCATGATTCTCTTTTGTGATGTTAACACTGATGATGTTTGGGGCAATCGTTTCATCCATATTGAGATCTTTTCCTTGATCATAAATTAGGATCTTTTCCTTGACACACATTTATGTGGTGAAAATAAGTGACATCTTCAGATTCCCAGGTCAGAATTAAGCTGACCTAATTACCCAGCTTGTTAGTTACTCTGTAGATGATGATACTAACAACTAGTGTTTGGGGGATGAGTATTTAATGTGTCATCACAAATCGATTATCTCATTTAATCATCACAGTCTCTAAACATAAATACTATGATTATCCCTATTTAAAAAGTAAGAACTGAAGCTCTGAGAAGTTAGATAATTAGACTAACATCATACAGCTGGCAAGTGATGGGACTAGGATTTGACCCGGGCAGTCTAACTCCATATTTCTGTCTGAAGCTATTAGGCTACATCATTTTCTGCAGCTTCTCCCATACAGAGCAGAGAAATAGGTGAGCTCCTCCTCTATGATCAAGACTCCTGGGCACAGCTACAATAATTACTCTCAGTAAAGGAATTAGCTGAGGATTCACACAAAAGTCCATGGGCAGCTGAGGAATCTAAACACTGCAATTCCCCAAAATCCTGCTGGAGTGATTTTCACAAGACTAGTGCTGCTGTGGCCCTTGATTCTGGATGTTACAGTAAGCATAGCACCTCCTTCCATCGCTGCTCTGAGGAAGCTTCAATAAGGCAAAGAACATTTGTCAGGTTTAGAGATCCTAGAATGTCTCTCCTGCTGTGAGGATCAAATGACCATGTCCTAAGTTAAGATTAAAAAAAAGCTTTGAAAAAGTTGAGTAAGCACCAAGATTACAACATTTTCATTCCGTTTCTTCTGTCACTAAAGAATACAGGGAGTAAGGAAAAGATTTCTATGACATCTTCTCCAGGGGCCTTTTCTCATCCTTTTCACATCTCGTCATTGTTTGCACGATTGAATCTTTGAAAAGTTGTTATCTAAACTTTAAAATGCAGTGGATTGAGTCCATTTGGGAGGACATTTGTCCTAGCAGGGAATTCTAAATCAATTAGTGTGAGCAGCAGAAAGAACAAATGTTGCACAGCTACACCAACATCCCACTAGCCAGGCTTGATGAGATTGTGGGGATACCAGTGGATTTGAAGTTTTCAGTCTGATATCATTTCTAATTCTGTTTTTCTTTAAGTTTTATCATATTTTGAATTGATAAATAACTCTGTGTTAATGGCTGATCTCTGGACCATCACCATTTCCTGAATTTGTATTTTTGTTTCTTTGCCCTGAGCTTTGCATTACCCAGAAAATTGTGTTACACCTGTACATTCCTCTCTAAATAACAGGAAAGTGGAGTGAGCATAGGAGGAAATGAAGATATTAGTTGCTGCAGGAGCTTTAGAAGAGGCTACCCATTTGTGCTCCAGGGCTGAAGATGTTGGGGTTTGTTTTTGAAATTAAACCCATCCTTGACTAGGACAGGTATATCCTGTTATAATCATGGCTTTATTAAGCCCAGGAAGCAGAAAAAGAATAAAACCCAGTCTTAAAATGCAAGGATGCAGGCCTTTCTCATGAAGTTACTTTTCAAATGAGCTTAATTTTTAAATACAGAAAGGGATCAAGGCACCAAGATGGTGGAGTGTTAAGCAGCAAAGAAAGAGCCTTTCTGAGTGTTGCTATTCAGATGCTGAAATATAGCAATGTGAGAAAGATAAGATGGAGGAAAGTGGGTGCCTTACACCCAGGAAGGACCTGAAGTGTGTATTGAAGCCCACAGAGAGAGCAGAGAGAAAAATTTCAATGTAGAACAGTTACATAGCTGGCTACACCTTTTCCCTGAGACAGGACTCACTGCAAGAGAATGATTCAAACCTGCAGACACACAGTGACTAATGGCAGCTCCAGAGGCCTCCACAGAGAGACATGGCAGTGGAGGGGTGCACTGGTTGTGAAGGACTGCACTAGCTGGTGGTGAGTGCTGAGTGCGCAGTCAACCCAGGTGAGAGGGCAATAAGCTGGGAGGCATCTTGGAAAGGGTCTAGCTGAGGTTGGAACTCAGAGCTGCTGCTGGCTCCATCTAGAAGCTCCCATCTGGGCTTAGGCCCACAGAAGGTGCGCTGATGGCTGCAGGGCAAATGAGTCTGGTCTCAGCCAAAAGGTGCCCCCTCATACTACCAAAACTATTATACAGATTTAATGCAATGCCAATCAAAATACCAATAATGTACCTTACAGATATAGAGAAAATATTCCTAAAATTCAGTTGGAAACAGAAGAGACCTAGAATAACAAAGGCAATCCTCAGCAACAAAGGCAAGGCAGGAGGCATCAAAATCCCTGACTTGAAATTATACTAAAAAATACAATGATAAAATCAGCATGGTACTGGCCAAAAAATAGATGTGAGGATAAGTGGAACAGAGTAGAGGATGCAAACACAACTACAAAGACACTCAGGTACCTTATATTTTACAAAGGGGCTAAACATGTTCATTGGAAGAAAGACAGTCTTTTTAATAAATAGTGCTGGAAAAATAGGCTTTCCACATGCCAAAGAGTGAAACTAGACCCATTTTTATCATCATGCACTAAACTAAAGTCAAAATGGATCAAAGATCTAAAAATTAAAATAGAAACACTGAATCTACTGGAAGACAAGGTAAACAAAAATCTTGAAGGCATAGGAGTAGGCAAAGAGTTTGTGGACAAAACACAAGCAACACAGGAAGTACTTCAAAGAATCAACAACTTGGATCTCATCTTATTAAAATGTTTTTGCACTTCCAAAGAAATCATTAACAAAGTGAAAAGAAAACTCACTGAATGGGAAAGAATTTTAGCCAACAGTCCCTCAGACAAAAGACATATCCAGAACATATAAAGAACTGAAAAACATCAAGCCCCCCAAATTTAAAGACCCTCTCCAAAAATGGGCATCTGAGATGACCACACAGTTCTCAGATGAAGATATACAAATAGTAATAAATACATGAAGAAATGTTCACCATCACTGATCATTAGAGAAGTGAAAATTAAAACAACATTGAGATTCCATCTCACTGCAGAAAGAATGGCTGCCACCAAGAAATCAACTCATAATAAATATTGGCCTGGGCTGTGGGGAAAAATGAACATTTCTCCACTGTTAGTAGGAGTTTAGACTGGTGACGCCACTGTGTAAATCAATCTGGAGATTCCTCAAAAAGCTGGGTTTGGAAGTTCCATTTGACCCAGCTATTCCTTTTCTGGGTATTTTCCCAGAAGAACTGAAAACATCATACCACAGTGATATGTGTGCACCCATGTTTATAGCAACACGATTTGTAATAGCCAGATCTTGGAAACAACCTAAGTGCCCATCAACTGAGGAATGGATTAAAAAAGTTGTGGCATTTTTATACAATGGAGTACTACTCAGCTATAAATAATGTTCACATTGAGATATTTATAAATAAATGGACACAACTTGAGACCATACTCATAAATGAAATAAACCAAACTCACACGTGTAAATACCGTATAGTCTCCCTAGTATATCAGCTGGTAAGAGTATATAAGATTTTATGGTAATCATGATTTCCCATTTCCTTGCTTTGAAGACTTTCAATGTTTTCATTCATCATTTGGAATGGTTTTAATCTGTTTTGTTTGACTTTACTACGCATGATTGTATGAACAGCTGTTTTGAAGAACAGCAATGAAAACATTATGGCAGCCATTGCTGATTTAATATCGTCTTACTTAGAAGTCCTACCATGCTTCTACTCTGCTATTACCATTGGTTCTATCATGTTGTGTCTTATTGGGATTTTAATATATGTGATAGTATAAACAAAATTTTTATTGAAAATGAGATATTATAGTAGCCATTGATCATTCTCTGTTATTCAGTTCAGAATGTCCTGTAATTCTTTCATTCTTTTGAATGGTTTTATACTATTTTGGTATGTATGATATTATTGTATTTGAAACTATGCTCAACTATAGCAGAGAAAGAGATATTTTGATAGCTATTGTTAATGTCCGGTTGTCTTATTGTAAAGTGCTGTGTTGCTTATGTTGTTCTGTTCTGATCTGCTTTGTTCTGCCCTCTTTTGTTTTATTCTCTTTAAAATAAAAAAAGATAACAATTTGTAATATGTTAACTAGTGTTGATTTCTTATTGTTATTTTTTAAATGCTGTATTACTCTTAAAAAAGACCAATATATAAACAATTGCCTATGATATAATGTGATCAGTGACATCATGTAGACATAAATAAATTTCTTGTCATTGCAGAATTGGAAAACATTCCATTGAAAGTATCCATAGCATATTAAGCCAATGTGAGGTCTGGATCTCAGATATAGGAGACACGCTTGTGGTTAGCAATCATGAAAAGAAACATTTTATAAAACTATCAAGGGACCATTAGAAATCAATCCAGCAGCTGCTAGATGAGGCAAAGAAAATTAACTTAAAATTGATTGGATTCAATGAAAAAGCAGGAGATAGCATAAATGATATGAAAAACTGTTCACAGATATCATGGTAGAAAATTTCCTGGTAGGAAAAAAAAATGACATTCAGATAAGTGAGGCATATACCATTGCATCTAGCCATGATAAGAAAAAAACTACAGCCAGGCATATCATAATTAAGATTCCAGAAATTCAGCACCAGAATAGAATCTTAAACACTGTTAGGGAAAAAAAAATCACCTACAAAGAAAAACCTATCAGAATTACAGTTGATTTCTCACAACAAACTCTCAAGTTAAGGAGATTTTGGAGTGAAGCATTTCAAGTTCTAAGGGAAAATAAACTTCAACCCAGAGTGACATACTCAACAAAACTATCTTTCAAAACTAATGGAGAAATGAGATTCTTCCATGACAAACAACATCTGATGAAATTTATGACTGCCAAACCAGCACTCCAAAATGTTTTGAAGGACATTCTTGAAAGAGAAAACAAGGATTACAATTCCACAAATCACAACAGATTGAAACCATCAGGCAGGACAAACAACTAAACAGAGGCAGAGTGGGGAGGGGAGCCAACAACAGGAAAGTAACATGACAAGGATAAGTGTATGCATATCAGTTATAGCCATCAGTGTTAATGATCTTAATTTACGAATCAAAAGGCACAGACTGGTATAATCAATCAAGAATGAAGATTCAACAATCTGCTGCATACAAGAAAGATGTTTAATTCTAAAATAAATTCATATCCAAAGGATGAAAAACAATACTCCATGTGACAGGAACCCAGAAAAAAAGCAGGGGTACCTATTCTATTTGCAGACACTGAATTTCAAGCCAAGAGAGATTAAGAGACATAAAGAAGGTCACTACATCCTTGTAAAAGGAACAATATAAGAAGATATAACAACCATAATTATATATGCACCAAATACAGGAGCACCCAACCATATAAGCCAAATATTAGTAGATATAAAAAATCAAACAACCAATAACGCAGTTGTGACAAGGGACCTTAACACCACATTATCATAAAGAGATAAATCAACAGGACAAAAAATTCAACCAAGAAATAACAGAACTAAACCAAATTTATGAACAAATGGACTTAGTAGATGTTTACAGAGTATTCCATCCAACATAAGCCTACACATTCTTCTCAGCTGCACACAGAATGTTCTTTAAAATAGACCATGTTCTATCCCATAAAACATGCTTAAGTAAACACAAAGGAACTGAAATCATCCCATACACTTTATTTGAACATAGTGCAATGAAACTGAAAATTAATGACAAAAGAAATCACAAAAAAACTCTATAAATACATGGAAATTAAATGGGTAACAGATAAAATTAGGAAGAAATAAACCAATATTTACAATCATACAAAAATGCAAATACAACTTACAGGAACTTGTGAGATGCAATAAAGTAGTCGTCAGAGGGAAATTTATAGCACTGAATTCTCACATTAGGGAAATGGAATGAGCACAACTAAACAACCTAATGGTGCACCTCCAGCTATTAGAAAAAGAAGAGCAAGTCAAACACGAAGCCCATAGAAGGGAGAAAATTTCAAATACTAGAGCAGAAATTAACACAGTGAGATCAAGAAAACAATACAAAGAATTAATAAATAAAGAGTTGGCTCTTAAATAAAGTTAATAAACCTGTAGCCAACATTATCAGGAATAGAAAAGAAAAAGCTAAAATTCATGCAACAAGGAATAAAAAGGGAGAGACCATTACAGATTCTGTGGAAATTCAGAAGATCATCAATATCTACTTTGAAAATCTTTAATCTCATATGATGGAAAACTTAGAAGAAAGGGACAGATTCCTAAAAACATATAAATTATCAAACTGAATCAAAAGGATATAAAAATTCTGAAAAACCTAATATCAGTCAATGAAATTGAAAATGTCATTAAAAATTTACCAACAAAAAAAGCCCAGGTCCTATGGAATTCACAGTTGAATTCCACAAAAAATTTAGAGAAGATTTAATGACAATACTTCCCAAACTCTTTAATGAAACTGAAAGGGAAGCACTTTTTCCTAACTCATTTCTGGAGTCAAGTATTATTCTGATACCAAACTCAGAGAAACACCCAACCAAAAAAGAAAACTACAGGTCAGTTTCCCTAATGAACATAGATGCAAAAATCTTCAATAAAATACTACCAAACAAAATGCAGCAAATCGTCAGGAAGATAGCATTCTGAAAAATGAGATGAAAGAGAATATCAGAAAATGGAAAGCTATCTTTTGTTCAATGAGAGGAAGAACAAACATTGTAAAAATGGCCATATTCCCAAATCTGTAGCACAGATTTAATGCAATCTCGATCAAAATACCATTAACATACCTTACAGATCTAGAAAAAAACATTTCTAAAATTTGACTGAAAGCAGAAGAGACCTAGACTAGCAAAGGCCATCCTGGGCAATAAAGACAAGGCAGGAGGCATCACAATTCTGACTTGCGATTATATTAAAAAACTACTGTGATAATATCAACATGGTACTAGCAAAAAAAAACAGACTTGAGAATCAATGTAACAGAATAGAAGATCCAGACAAAACTACAAACACACTCAGCCACCTTGACAAAAGGTCTAGACAAGTTCACTGGAAGAAGGATAGCCTCTTAAAAAAATGATGCTGGAAACACTGGCTTTCCATGCCAAAGACTAAAACTAGACCCATGTCTATCACTATGCACTAAACTATAATCAAAATGGATCAAAGATCTAAATATCAAAACAAAAACACTGAATCTACTAGAAGACAAATTAGGTAGACATCTTGAAGAGATAAGGATAGGCAGAGAGTTCATGAACAAAAACCAAACTGCATGGGAAATACTTCAAAGAATCAACAACTGAGATCTCATCTTACTAAAAAGATTTTGAACTTCAAGAGAAATAACCAACAGAGTGAAAAGAAAACCCATGAACTGGGAAAAATTTTGGCCAACTGTCCCTCAGACAAAGGACTTCTTATTGGAACACATAAAGAATTTTTTAAAAATCAGACCCCCCCAATTCAAAGACCCAATCCAAAAATGGGCATCTAAGATGAATACATATTTTTCAGATGAAGAAATACAAACAGCAAATACATGTATGAAAAAATATTCAGCATTATTGGTCATTTGAGCAATGCAAATTAAAAAACACTAAGTTTCCATCTCACACCAAATAAAAATGGTTATCACCAAAAAATCAACCAATAACAAATGCTGGTAGGGCTGTGGGGAAAAAGGAGTTCTTGCTGTTGGCGGGAGTGTAGCCTGATGTAGCCACTGTGTAAATCAGTGTGGCATTTCCTCAAATTAGACGTTCCATTCAACCCAGCTATTCCCTTTCTAGTATTTTTCCAAAAGAATTGAAAACATCACACCACAGTGATGTATGAGCACCCATGTTTATGGCAGGGCAGTTTGTAATAGCTAATACTTAGAAACAATGCAAATGCCCATCAACCAAGCAATGGATGAAAAAGATGTGGTATTTTTATGTAACAGAGTACTACTCAGCTATAAAGAAGGATAAACTCGAGGCTTTTATAGGTAAATGGATGTAACTAGACCTCATACTTGTAAGTCAAATAAATCAGACTCACATGTGTAACCATTATATTGTCTCCCTAGTGTAAAAAACTGGAAGAGTAAGTAGGGTCCAAAAATACAACAGACATATTGAAAGTGAAAGAAACGTCTCAAAGGGAAAGAACAAGTAAGATGGGGGAAAGGAGAAAAGAAAGAAGAATATCTATATGATAGCTAAGATAATTGTACTACTCATTGTATTAGTTCATTGAAAGGAACAGTTAGTGGATACGCTGTTTGATCAGTTTTGCAGGCCTATATCTGGTAATCTGAACAACTATTTTGAAAGCAACAATATGCAATATAACAACCATTGTTAAATTCCTATCATTTTGTTTTGAAATTCTGTATTATTTTTATTTTTTTATTATCTTTAAAATAAAAAAGGAGATGCTCTAGACATACTCAGCTACCTTATCTTTGGCAAAGGTACCAAACATACTCACTGGATGAAAGATAGCTTCTTTACTAAATAATGCTGGAAAAACAGGTTCCACACATAAAAATATGCAATGTATTGACCACTGTTACTCTCCTGTCATCTTGTTCTAAAATTTTGTTTTATTTTGTCTCTTTAAAAAAATACATAAATGAAAGGAAGACCACAGTTTCTCCTGACATTATAATGTCAAATACTGGGCATTAGAAAGATACAAGAAATATGAAAGACAGAGGTCCAAGGATCTTTTATCTTTACATCCTACAAATTCTGGATACTGCTCATGTTATAAGCATAAATAGCTAGCATTTATTACATGCCCAACCCTGAATATATATAACATATATATATGCCCTGCTCTGAAGGAAAGATATATATACATATTTATGCATTTATTACATGCCCAGCCCTGAAGGAAATATATATATTTTAAATTAAGTTTATTGATACAATTTATACATACATAATGATCAGATTCATCATAGGGAATTTGTACTTGCACATGATATATTTTACTTACTCTTTTTTTCTTGCTCCCCTCCCTTCCCCTCTCTTTTCCTCCTTACTTATAAAGCTTTGTTTTGATTTAATCCTTCTTTCTCATTTTTATTTTCCCTTCCATCCCTCCCCAATACCTCTTTCCTTTGGAACAATTGCTTCCTATTTCACAATATCTATTATACATTTTGGTTCTTATGGCTGAGTAGTACTCTACTGTATTAAAACACACACACACACACACACACACACATCTGAGGTTGTCACTTCTTTTTTCAAATGTAAGGCCATATAATTATTATGATATTGCAGTTTTTTCAAATAGCTTCACTGAGGTATATCTGGTATACAAAAACATCTCATGTTTCATATATGCAATTTGAACACTTTAGAAATATACATACAACTAGGGTACTAACACAATCAAGGTAATAAACATGTCTCAGTTCCAAAAGTTTCCTTGTGTTCCTTTGTGTTTTATGTTTATTTTGGTGCTGGTGTGATTTAAGATAGAAGCACTTTAACAAATTTGTATTATATAATATATTATTTTTATGGCAAAATAATGTACAAAAGAACTCTAGCACTTCCTCATTCATCTTTCATAACCAAAACATTATAATTACTGAACAGCAAACACCATTTTCTCCTTTCTCCCAGTCTTTGACAATTCTATTCTTTGCCTCTTTAACTTTGGCTATTTTAGATTCCTCTGTGGTGAACTGACAACTAGTAGTCAATTTGTCACAACCAGCTGAACTGAATCAACGTGGTGCTGAGTGTGGATGACCCACTTGAGGATTGTTGCCAAGACAGAAGGAGAACAGGAGAGGAAGAGGTAGTGTTGTTGGATCTCCGTGGTGTTGTTGGTTCTCCGGTTGCTATTGGTTCTACTGGAGGAGCTTGTTGAATGTCTTTCCTGATATGAATTTGGCTGTTCTCATCATCAAAGAAGCTCAGGACATTGTTGTTGAGAATGACTCCAGTTCACTTTGGGCAGCTTTGGTCTTTTACTGCTTCCTGGCCCTGGAGGGGAAGATGGAGAAATGTTCAATCTCCAGGAGAAGCTTGCCCCACTGGCTTCCTGATATGAACTTGGTTGTTCTCATCTTTGGAGGAGCTCAGGACCTCTTTGTTGCTGATGATGGCTGAGGTACTTTTTGAGTCCTTATTTTGAGTGTTGCTTCATGGCTCCAGTGCAGAACCTTCAGCCTACTGGCATAGAACCTTAGTATCACTGGCACAGACTGTCTGGTTTCCACTGCAGACCTTTGCACCTTCCCAACACAGATCCATGAAGCAGACTTACATGAGACATTGTCACGGGGTTTAGGTCTTCAGCTGGACTCATGTAAGGTGTTACTATGGGATCTGGGCCCTCAGATGGATTCTTTGGGGTCTTCAGTTTGTGGAAAGATTTCCTGCCCTTTTTGTGTTTGACTCTTTGAGTGACTTATAAAATAACTTTAAATTATATGTCCTGTATGTAATTTTTTTCCTTGCAAACCCTGACTATGACATCCTCAAATAAGTAGAATTGCACAGTATGTGAGGTATCAGCTCTCCTCTGTTAAGAAGGTTATTATCAAAATGAAAGAATGACAAAGATCAGTGAGAATGTGAAAAAATTTGAACTCTTGCACGCTGTTGGTTGGAATATAAAATAGTACTGCTGCTATGCAAAAGAGTGTAAAGGTTTCTCAAAATAGTTGAAATAGAATTTCCATGTCATCTTTCAGTTCCTCTTCTGGGTACACACACAGAATAACTTAAATTGCGATCCTGCAGAAATATCTGCATACTCACGTTCACCCAGCATTAGTCACAATAGCCAATATGTGGAAACAATCTAAATGTCCACCAATAGACAGAAAGTAAAGAAAATGCAGTATGCATAGGTAGTGGAGTATTATTCAGACTTTAAAAACTATGAAAAACCTACCATTTATGACAATGTGGATGAACCTGAAGGACATAATGCAAAAAAAAAAAAAAGGCAATCTCAGAAGGACAGTTATTGCTAGAAAAGCAGTGCTGCAGAGTAGTTAAGACCCTGGGTTCTGGTGTAAGATGCCTGGTTCAAACCTAATCCCATGCTATTTGTTGCCTGTGTCGGTTTTGGAAAATCATCTTAACTCTCTAGCCCTCAATTTACTTGCTTTGAAAAACTGTATTAAAAACTAATTCAAAAGAAATGTGAGATTTTCCAGGTGTGGTGGCACATGCCTGTAATCCAGGCACTCGGGACACTAAGGCAGGAGGATCTCTGTGAATTCGAGGTCAGTCTGGGATGCATAGTGAGTTCCAGGTCAGTCTGAACTACACAACAAGATCCTGTCTCAAGAAAAAATGTGAAATGTAAATGAGATACTAAAGGTAAAGCATTTACCAGGATCACCGACTCCTTCCATGTGCCTGAAAAACATCTGTTGCTAGCGTTTATAAACCTTTTTCATCGGAGAAATGAGATCAACTAGGATTCATATACACATGAAAGAAACTCTGTATCTGTTTACTGCTTAGATCCAGATGAGGTAGCATTCACTGCTTTGCTTAGAAAAGTCTCTGCTACTCAGGAAGAGCCCTGGAGAAGAATAACAAGACTGTGATGAGTCCAATTCCAAGAAACACATTCTCAAATGTGTCCAGCTACTATCTTTCCATGCAGATGAATTTCTAAATAGGCAGCCTAGTGTTCCACTTAGCATTTCTGAGCATTTATCATTGAAATGAAGGTGAGATAGGCCTGCTGCTAAAGTCATCCAGCCCGAAGCAGGGGCAAATAACAGGTATTTAAAGTCATTACAATTATCAGAGTAACTCAAAAGACCAGAGAAAGAGGTTCTCAATAGCAGCACTGTCCAGCCAGGAATCGTGGGCAGGAGCTCTGACATGGGTACAGCTGCATTTCAGTGCATAGGAAAGATGGAGAGCCAAAGAACTTAGAACAGCCAGTTCAGATTCTTAGGGGGAAAGGGATGCTTTGAAGGACAATATCCATCCGTGCCTTATCTCCAAATAACAGACCAAGGGGCATGGCCCATAGAGGAGATCACAGACTCTCAGAGTCTAAAGGATTGTAAGAGATATAATTTCTCAGTGCAACACTAACTTCCCCAACTTCCTCACTATGCTAAGTTCTTAGTAAGTGTACTACTTCTTTAAATTGTTTAGCCACCTCACTGGCTACGTACTATTAAAATCTCCATAGAAGAAAGGAAGAAACCAAGGCACAGAAAAGCAAAAAACTTTGGCTGAAATCTTTTATTTTATTTTTTTTATTTTAAAGAGAATAAAACAAAAGAGGGCAGAGCAAAGCAGATCAGAACAACATAAGCAACACAACACTTTACAATAAGATAACTGGACATTAACAGTAGCTATCAAAATATATCTTTCTCTGCTATAGTTGAGCATAGTTTCAAATACAATAATATCAAGCATAACACAATAGTATATAACCATTCAAGAGAATGAAACAATTACAGGACTTTCTGAACCAAATAACTATGATCAATGGCTACTATAATATCTCATTTTCAATAAAAAAATTTGTTTATACTATCACATACATTAAAATCCCAGTAAGACACAACATGATAGAACCAATGGTAATAGCAGAGTAGATGCATAGTAGGACTTCTAAGGAAGACGATATTAAATCAGCAATGGCTGCCATAATGTTTTGTTTTCTTCAAAACAGCTGTTCATACCATCACATATAATAAAGTCAAATAAAACAGAATAAAACCATTCCAACTGATGAATAAAAACATTGAAAGTCTTCAAAGCAAGGAAATGGGAAACCATGATTACCATAAAATCTTATATACTCTTACCAACTCTCATACTAGGGAGACTATATGGTATTTACACATGTGAGTTTGGTTTATTTCACTTTGAATATGGTCTCAAGTTGTATCCATTTATTTTTAAATATCTCAATGTGATCATTCTTTATAGGTGAGTAGTACTCCATTGTATAAAAATGCCACAACTTTTTTATCCATTCCTCAGTTGATGGGCACTTAAGTTGTTTCCAAGATCTGGCTATTACAAATTGTGCTGCTATAAACATGGGTGCACACATATCACTGTGGTATGATGTTTTCAGATCTTCTGGGAATATGCCTAGAAACATGTTCACTGGAAGAATGACAGTCTCTTCAACAAATGGTGCTGGAAAAATTGACTATCCATATGCAGAAAACTAAAACTAGACCCATGCCTATCACCATGTACTAAACTAAAATCTAAATGGATCAAATATCTAAATATCACAACAGAAACACTAAATCTGTTGGAAGACAAAGTAGGTAAAAACCTTGAAGATATAGGGGTAGGTAGAGAATTCATGAACAAGAATCGAACCACACAGGAAATGCTTCCCAGAATCAATAACTGGGACCATATCTTATTAAAGAATTTCTGCATGTCAAAAGATATTTCCAGCAGAGTGAAAAGAAAACCCACAAATTGGGAAAAAATCTTAATGGATTGTCCCTCAGACAAAGGACTTCTGTCTAGAACTTATAAATAATTTTTAAAAAATCAGACCCTCAAAATTCAAAGACCCAATCCAAAAATGGGCATCTGAAATGAATATACAGATGAAGAAATACGAAAGGCAAATAAATACATGAAAAAATGTTCATCATCATTAGTCATGAGAGAAACGCAAATTAAAAGCACACTGAGATTCCATCTCACTCCAGAAAGATTGGCCAAGATAGAAAAAACTACCAACAACAAGTGCTGGAGAGGCTGTGGGGGAAAAAGGAACTCTTCTACACTGTTGGTGGGAGTGTAGACTGGTGCAACCACTGTGGAGGTCAGTCTGGAGATTCCTCAAAAAGCTGGGTTTGGAAGTCCCACTTGGCTGAAATCTTGAAAACAGCCCAAATGCCCATTAACCAAGGTATGGTTAAAGAAGATTTGTTATTTTTTTTAGAAAAAAAGAGCAAAACAGAAAAAAGGGTAGAAATAATACAGAATTTCAAAAAAACCAGTAAGAAATCACTAGTTGATAAACCACATATTGTTATCTTAGAAGTAGTTGTTCAAGTTACAGAATCAAAGCATAAAAAAGTGGGCAATCAAACAATGACAGAACAAACTTCATTTTTTTATACAACGGAGTACCACTTTGCCATAAAGAATGATAAGCTTGAGACATTCTTAGGTAAATGGAACCACCTTGAGACCACACAGTTAAGTGAAATAAATCACACACACTTATGCAAATATCATATTGTTTCTCCAGTGTGAGAAACTGAAAGTATAAATAAGGACCAAAATGTGTACTAGGTATTGTGACATAGGAAGCAAATGTTCAAATGGGTAGGGGAACAAGGGAGGGGGAGAAGGAAAGAAAAGAAGGAAAAAAGTAAAAATAAAGTGAGAAGAGAAGAAAAAATTGGAAACAATGCTTTTGTTAGTGGGGATGGGGGAGGGTTTGAAAGGAGATAGGAGCATGGGAAAAGAATCAATTATATCACGTACATGCACAAGTTCTCTGTTATAAATATGATCATTATACCTAACATGTACCAATAAAATCTGATTGAAGTTAAAAAAATACTTGGCTGATGCTATATACTTTATAAAGGACAGAACTAAGAAAGAATCTACAGGATATGACTCTAGCCCCAGGTACTAACTGCAAAACTACACAAGGCAACTTATGGAAAAGTAAATAATGAAAGAAAAGAATACAGTGGCTGCATGGGTTTATGAGAAAACTGAGATGGAGGAAAAATAAAGATAAGGAATTAATTAAATGCTCTAAGTAAACATAAATCATGAGTTCATTGCTGTTGACTGAAGGATATAATGATCACAGTCTACAAATTAAATGGAGCTTCTTAGAGGACAACATAGACCAAGAAAATACCCAAGGCTCACGGCTGTAATAAAACCCAACTCGATGCCAGAGTGTCCTATACCTCTCTGGTATTTTTTCTAAAGACACAAAAGAAAGTTCTCGGATTTTTTGAGATGAGGAACTACTGAATTTCTTACTGCTCTTTTGTTTTTAGTCTGAGAGCAATTATTCTAATCAATTGTATTTCAGACTTGGTTATTTAAACATACTGATACATAGAGAAAAAATTTCTAGGTAATTATTTTTCCTCCACCCTTTCCACCCCCACATCTCAGAATAATAGTAAAAGACTCTTTACCTCATAATTGAATTTTTTACTATTACAGTCAATTTTGACATTTATTCTTCATAATAGTAATTTATTTGGCTTCTAGTAGATGCTGAGCCCAAGTGCATTAGTAATATCATCTAATGTGACTTTTAACAACAGCTCTAATGCAGTAAATACTATAACTTCCATTTTGATAGAGTAAAAAGCAAGTTTGAGGCATTAACAATTGGGAGACAGAGCAAAATCCAACCCAGTTCAGCTGGATGCCAAAACCAAAGTCACGCCCTATACACTATGATACATTTTTTTCTTTTTTTTCTTTCCTTTTTAATTTCTTCCTTGCAATTGCCGTACTGATGATCAAACCCAGGATCTTCACAGTGAGCTACATTCCTGGCACTTTTTTATTTTTTATTTTGAGATAGACTTTCACTAAATCACTAAGTTGCTTAGGCTGAGCTCAAATTTGAGGTCTTCCTACCTCAGGTGCACAGAGTGCTGAGGTTACAGGCATGGACCACTCTACCTGGCTATAATGCATTTTGAGGAGGGTACTGGGAATCGAACTCAGGACCTCACACTTGCCAGGCAGGTGCTATGCACCTGGGCTACATCTTCAACCCTATAATGCACTATTTTGTTAGTACATGTTCATAACACAAAATGATTACATTCACTGTAGGGAGCCGGTACATGTGCATGATGCATCTTAATTCTTTTTTTATCACTTTCTCCCTTTTCCCCTCCATCTCTTTTACTGTTAAAGATAATGAATGTCTGGGCTCTTTTCACAGATCAGATGAATCAGAATCAATGGAGAATGAAGTGGTCACCTGCTATATTTAAAACCCATCACTTTAATTGCAGTGAAATTATCCTGACATAAAAGCAAACACTTTTAAAGTGAATAATTCAGTGGCATCTAGCACATTCACAAAGTTGTGCAGCCACCACTTCTATCTAGTTATAGAATCTTTTCATCTCCCTCAAAGAAGACTCTGTTCCCATTAAGCAGTGACTCTCCATCCCCGCCTCCTCCAGTCCTTGAAAGCAAGCCTCCTCTGTGTCCCTACAGATTTACCTATTCTTACATTTCATACAAAAGGAAACCTACAACACATGACCTTTGGTGGCTGGCTTCTTTCATTTCCCATCGCTTTTTTGATGTTCTTCCACACTGTATTTAAATCAGTACTTCATTCCTTTTAATGGCTTTGATCATGCACATCTCGCCCACTTCAGGAAACCCAGCCCCCATCTTTCATGCATTCAATCCACAATGTTAATTAAGTGAGCCCTTTCATGTTCCAGGAACTATGCTGCAGCTTCTTGCTTTGGGGGAACATATAGTCCAATAGGGAAAGACAAAAGTCAATCAAAAAGTGTAAGAGTTAATGTTCTACAAGAGCAAAAGTTTCTGTACAGCAACAAATACACAGGGTCCATGAGAGTGTAATAGAGGAGTGGGGGCTGGCCCTACCTAAAGCCTGGGTGGAGCTTCAGCAATTTCAACATGTGACTGTATCACGCAGGACATTGGTACTGGAACATTCTGACTTGAGGTAGTGGTGGATCTGAGATAGTGCATTTGGAAGCTTAGAGGTTCTGTTCCTATTGCTGAGCCAAGGACCATGTTTTTAAGCAGTGGTGTGTAAGCCAGGCCTAAGAGATGGATAACAGTTAACCAGACATGTTTTCCCCTTCTGCGTTACACAGCTCACATTGCACTTGAATAAGAGTTGTCCTTTCACCTTTCAGCACTGGACCTCAACCTGGCGGATGGAGAAAGGATGAGAGATTAGGTGTTGCGATGGACAAGAAGAGAAATGGCAGATTGTCCACCTTTTTACAAATATTTCATACCATCTTTGGACTAGTTGACTCTGCAGTTACAAAATCTGTGGAGTCTGAAGCAGCCAACCTTTAGAGAATCTCCAGTCCCATTCTCTCATTTTTAAACTAGGACCTGGAAACCTCCATGACACTTGGCATTTTGAACACTTCAGGAGTATTTGCTATGTGGAATATCCTATGTCACACATGTTGTTAGCACTAATTTGTGCACTTCTCAGAACAATTAATATTCACAGCATGTAAATGGAAAAATAAAAATAAACACTTGCTCAGTTCCACATACCTAGCAAATGATAAAGCTGTGATTTATCTTCCTGTCCCAGACTACCTGACTTCCAAGTTCTGTTCTTTGTATGGCATCTGCTGACCACAATTTGCTTAATTTTGAGCCTCAGCTTGTTAAAATACTTAGTGCTAAGACAGGACAAAGAATAAGGGACTAATTTCATCTTATTAATTGTAAAAATTGCTTCTCCTATCCAGATCTGTTGCTGTATAAACTCTTCCCAAACTGTACACCTTACTGACAACTTCCTCTGGGATTTTTCCAGTAACCAGTTTAGAAGGAGAAAAATCCTGAAACTAGCTTAAGCAATGTCACAATGTCCTTTTCCTCTGTCCCTCTCTCATCTCTCCTCATTTCTGCTTGGTTGTGTCTCTCTTGTTGGTGACAGTTTGTCTTTACGAAAGTTGTACAAAGGAGCTGGAGTTTTACTTTATAGAGAATGGGGGTCTATTTTACAACTTGTTGCTCATCCCAATCTTGGCAAGCTTGTGCAAAATTGAGTAAAATGGCTCATTTGTTAGGAGGTTCATGAGATCACATTAGATGACTGGAACTGATTCAAAAAACTAGAAGAGATTTCAAGCCTAAAGTTGATCCTCCACCAAAAAGGGTTCCTTATCAAACCAATATTCTCTGGGCCAGCCCTGGGCAAAGGAAGCTGGTAATTTAATGGGCTGTTCTTTGGACTGTGAAAAGTGATCATTTTTCATCATGCCTCCAAGGACGCCATTTTTCTGGCATGCCTCTAGCCACCATCACTGTCAATGGTCAGAAGCTATCAGGTGCATGTCACAAGATGTCATGGGAGGGGCATGGAGAGTGAGATCAGACTGAGCACATCCCCCTGAAAGCACCGTCTGGGCCTTGTCAACTGATCACGAGAGCCTCAGTTCTCCAGTCTGCAGAGTGGGAAGACTCCTAGCTCCTGCCTGGCCTCATGTCACAGGGGTTCTGAATATTGCATGAGTGAAGTGTCCTATGATGTTGTGACTTGGAAAAGGCACTCAGCAGGGAGTAACAGTTGAGGCGGTAACGTCCACCTCAGCGGGAGAAAATGCGCACTCTTCAGCTAGCATTACTCCAGCACTCACCACATGCCAGGCACTTGGCATTTGTTAATTCATTTACAAACCCAAGGCAGCCCTTTAATATGGGCATTTCACACAGAAGGAAACTGAGGCTCACATAGGTTGACCAAGGTCACAGAGCTAGCAATAGTAGAGCAATAGTAGACAGAAGCCAGAAAAATTAGTTCCAGGAACTATGTTCTTAAATACACCACCATACTGACTGTGTTGCTTAACATTTAGAAGCTAAAAAAGAAAACAAGAGTGAATATTCGCTTGTTGCTTGAGATCAGCCAGATTGCCTTCATGCTCATTTTGTTAGTCCTCACTATAGTCAAGTAAGCTGTGCCCTGTCATTACTACCTCTTTATATGTAAGGAAACAGACTCTGGGAAGCTCACATGGTGGACTGTGGTTAGACAGCTAATAAATGAATTCAGATCCTTGTCTGCCTGACTTTAAAGCCCATGTTCCCAAGGGGTTTGCTGTGTTTAATCCAAGTCAGGCTCTCCTCCATCAGTGCTCCCTCTAGGGGAGCGGAGGACTTGCTGCCAGAGGAGGTATGAGAGCGATGGGAGAGGTTCAGAGACCATGGCACCCAGAACCCATTCCACAAAGATGATAGCAAAGCAAAGGAGAAGGAACCTGACCATTGAAATGACAATAAGCACCCCCTCCGAAGTCCATCTGTCTTTCAAAAGAAAAATCCCCAAATGCTGTCTAATAATTATTCTCAAAGGCAGTTCTAAAACATGAAGAAATAACTATAATATTGTTTTACAGTGGTAAAATATAAGCAGACAACCTTGATGTTCAGCAACAAGGATTGTTTTAATAAATTATGAGGGTCCACACAATAGAAAATGGTGCAGGCATTCTCAATAAAGTTTATGAAAAATTAATCATGGAAATATGTGTGTGGCATAATGTTAGGTGAAAAAAATGGGAGCAAATCTAGGAGTTATGGCATACACCTGTCATCCCAGCACTCTGAGAGGCTGAGGCTGAAAGATCACAAGTTTAAGCCCAGCCTGGACAATTCAGTGAGCTAGTGAGTTCCTGTCTCAAAATAAAAGGAAGACCGGAGAAGCAGCTAAGTGTGAAAGCCCTGGATTCACCCCTCAGTGTATATATGCTGTTAGAGGTAGTAGTAAGGGCTTGTAGGGTGGGCTTCTGGGTGAATTGTTCATTTGGCTTCTACTTACTTCCCACATTGTCCAACGTCCAGTCACTCATCCAGCGAAGACCTTTTTCCCTTTCAGTGTATCTTGAGCCTGTTGACTAGTCTGTAGCGCCACTGCTAAGCAACAGCAAAAGCCCTGGAACTGGTCTTCGAGACTTGAGATTCAACCCTGACCCTCCAGGCATGTCTAGGTGCAGCCAGAATGGTGTCTATAAAACATGAAAATGTTGCACTGTGCTCTGCTTAACCCCTCCAGTGGCTCCCCATTGCCCTCTGAATAAAGCCTGAGCTACCCTCTCTAGCCCTTGTTTTTGTTTTGCTTTATTTGCAGTATTGGAGGTTGAATCCAGAGTCTTTGCAATGAGCAATCAACCTTTTTCTTATTTTTTATTTTGAGACAGAGTTCTATTAAGTTGCTCTGGCTGGCATGGACTTGTGATGTTTCTGCCTCAGCCTCCAAAAGTGCTGGGATTATAAGCCTATGCTACCACTCCTGGCTAATCTATCTCATTTTTCACCTCTCTGAGTTGCAGCATGCAGAAAGATCTGGAGGCACTCTCCTTCCAAGCTTCTTATGAGACCTCCAGGACCCAGCTGTGGCGTTCCTTGTACCCAGAACACCTTCCACATTCCTTTCCTTTAGTGGACTTTCACTGTCCTTTTCATTTGAACTTTGCTATCAGTCCCTCTCCTTCCATGGAACTCTGAAGCTAAGTCAGCACCCCTCCCCAGGACTCCCACATACCACTCATTGTACTAACCATACTCTGTTACCATCATCTTTGCCTGTGTCTGGTGCTCCCAGTAGAAGGGACCCTCCAAAGCGCAGAGCACCATCAGCCTTGTATTTCTGCCCCAAACACCAGCACACTCAGTAGGCACTCAGTAAATATTTGCTGAATTGCTCCACCAGATAATCAGGAAGCTGATTTGGGGGACAGAATATCTAAATTAAGTTACCTAGTTATCTGAAAGGGAAATAAACCTTTGAGGGAAGCTTAAATGATCTGTGTCTATTCTATAAAAGACTGCTTCCCTTGAAAAATAATTTAATTTTCCTCTGTGCTGTAATGATTTAGACTCTCCTTGTTTTGAAGTGCATGAAAATCAAGTACCCCAAACCCATGGTAAGAATGCAAATGTCCTGGCAGTAATCACAGGGATTCTAAGTCAGCAAGTCTGGGGTGAGGCCCAGGAATATGCATTTGGAAAAATGCTTGGGAAACTTCAACATCTACATTTGACTGAGAATCTTACCAAACAAAATATGCAAGCCAGCCTCTTGCTTGGCACAAATGGGACTCTAAAATTGTTACTTCCACTTACTTCTCAGCCTGCTTTTTATAGCTCTTTTCTTCTAGTGTCCCACATGCTCTACCTCTTATAAGAAGCAGCCCCCAGAGCCTTCTCCAGCACAGAAATGTACATCCATCCCCATCCAGGCAGACTGCAGGACCAACCACTCTTTCAGCTTATTAACGATATTATAGAGGCAGCTGGCGGACCATGTTAGGATGACAGGTCTATTTTCATATGGAAAAGAAAATTATAGAGAGGCATAAACATTTGCTAACTAGAGAGATGTTATTATAGCTTGCAAATTGCATTCAGATGTTCAGTAATACTAGAGTTAATGGATTTCTGAGAGTTCTTCAGCAAGTAAGCCCATCTCAGAAAAATCTTTCTTTTCTTAGTTTTCAGGAAACGGGTGTTACCCAGACTCCTCAGTACAGCAGAAGGGTTACTGGCTATGGTGGGGAATCCTGCATCTGCAAGGGTTTGGAGACTGCAAGAAGACAAACTCCTCTTGCTGCAGTGAAATACAGAACTTTCAGAAAAGGCTTGCCCTTGTACCCTGCATCTTAATGGGGAAATTTGAGGAGATGGCAGTAGCCACGCACTGATGACTTACTATATACAGACACTGTCAAAACGTATTATAAAAGCCTTTCCTTTTACTCCTCGTCACCTCATGAACTGGTAGCTTTATTTCTTGTTTATAGATAAGGAAATCGAGGCACAAAAAGATCTAGAACAGAAGAGCACAAAGCCCCAAACATAAAAAAGCAATAACGAAAGGGAAATGATAATTATCCTCATTTGATCAGTCAGTGTGTCAAAATATCACACCCATCCCCATTAATGTGTACAATTAATATGGGTTAATAAAAATGCATAAGGAAAAAGTCAACTTTCAATCTTGCTTGGAATCAAGCAGCCACTAAATACAGCAGTTTAGATTTGAACTCATACCAATGACCTTGGAACCCAACTTTCTATCACCAAATTCCATGTGAGGCTTAGGCAGCCCTGTGAAGATGATCTCCTGGTACCCATTTTACAGGTGTGTCGCCTGAATCTCACAGTCTCTCACCAAGAGGCACTAGCAGGAATGATACTGGGTCAGTCAGTATTTGCTTAGCCAAACTGTAGAGAGTGTTTGAGCTCCTGCTCTGTGGTAGGTGCTGAACTGAGTGGTAGAGAACACAGCAGACACCATGACAGCCTTCATGGGCTCTGTGCTGCTCTGGGACCCTCTCTGGAATGAAACATCCAAGACAAAGCATCCAGGACATTTCTGTGTATGGCCATTTTATCTTTTTTCTTTATTCTGCTTATCTTGACTCTCATCTCTGGTCCATCCAGGATACCTTACTCTGGCCCATATCAAGAATGTGATCCAGATGATCCTCTCCTATCACCATTAAGGATGGTTTCCAACACATGGATCCATGTATGACAGTCCATGCATATCAGCTTGGCCTGCCATAGCAAAATGCCAGACAATAGCTTAAACAAGAGAAATGTGTTTGCTCATCACTCTGGAGGCCATAACCATGTGATTTTTGTGAGCTTGTTTATCTTGATTACCTCTTTATAGGCCCTGCCTCCAAGTACCATCACATCAAGGTCTAGGATTTCAACACGGTAATTCTGAAAGGACACATTTTAGTCCATAAAAGCCACTTACCCTTTTCTCACTGTGAAAGCCATGCAACTTTAGAATCAGAAGATACTGGATTATTCTGTCTACATCTATCATTTGTAAAGGGAGAAACATAGGCAGAGTATGGGGTAGTATATTGTCAAAACCCCAAAAATCTAGGCAAGAAAAGGCCTGATTAAGAACTAGAGTCAACCTCTGGCTCCTTGTCTAACAAGTCATATTACTTTCTGCAAAGCACTTACCCTTGTCGAGTTCAGGTTCCTCACCTGTGAGGTGGGAGAATCAGCCCATAGAATTCTCTTCCAGAAATATGGAGGAGGATTAAATGAGATCTCGGGTGGGACATCCTGGGTTGACAATGATGATATTACTGTTATTTGCTGTAGGGTGAGAGCACACTCTTTCTGTCTCCATCTTTGGCGGACCCTTATCACTAAATCAGAAATCCACATCCCAATTTTTCAGATGTGACTTTTTCCTGAAGGTTGTGGCACCCATATCCTACAGATCTTTATTACGTGAAACCTAATCTCTAATTTGTCTTTCATCTTATCATTTTATCAACTTACCATCCTGTCACCCTTTAGGAAGATGACTTTCATTTTATTAGTTGATGGGCCAGGTCTCCATCCTCTTTAGTGATAAGAAAGAGTCTCAGGCTTGAAATACGGAGATTTGTACTCTATAACTCTTCTGTGTATCCCTGCATGTTGGTTACTGTTCTCTCATTGCTGGGACAAAATACTCAATGCCCAAAATAAGCTCACAATTTGTGTAGATTTCAGTCCATGATCAGCTGGCTCCAAGGCAGGGTGGCATGGCACAGAGGCCAATACTTCAAGGCAGCAGAACACAGAAAAAGCAACAAGAGCAAAAGGGAAGGGACAAGCCTCTTTTCCTTCCTTATATTGTAAGCAGGCTCCCCCCACCCAAGGAAAGGTATGGCACTCACACCATCCTCTTGCTTTCTTACTGCACAGGAAGGATGTTTACAAAGTGAGGACTCTGGGACCCTGCTGAGTTAAACTTCTAAACTTCTCAAGTGGTTACAATGTACATCCATTATGCCCTGTTTGCCCTTTCTGGACTCTAGCCCACAGCTATAACACAAGCAGTTTGCAGTGGATGGTTATGAAGTGTTCTTTCAGCTATGACATGCTCCATATGGTACCATTTGAAATTAAGTGCATGAAAAAATAATAAACTTTACATTATATGTTCTCACTAACAAAACAGAATAGATCACACTGGCCAGAATTTAGGCTTGTGATCATGAATTCTTTGGGGGCTGTGATCCCATAAGATTTACTTTGTTTCCCCCCATGCTTGGTAAATAGCACTATTATTTTTTCTTCGTTGACTTCTGTATTTTTCTATTCCCCCACCATTGTGGATTTAATGGTGTCTTTTGCAAAAGATACATCCACTCAACTTCAGAATGTAAATTCATTTGATATGCACCTTTGCAGACATAAATAAAGACCCAAAGATTATATGTTATTGGATAGGGCAGGATCAGATCCACAGATAAGTGCTCTTATCAGAGACCAAAAAAGAGAGAAGACAGAGAGAGTGAAGATCATACAATAACAGAAGTGGAGGTGGGGAGAGTGAACAAGGATTCACCAAGAAGCAAGCGCTTCCTGCAAAACAGAGCCACATGCAATCTGCCACCAGTGGGAGGACAGCCAGACACCCGCCCCTTGCAGCACATGGGCGGGCAAACAAGAAGAGCCCATCCCCCACCCCTACCTCCAGTAAGCGACCAACTTATCTGGAGAAACACAGGTTGTGATGATAGCTATTGAGGTGAAATGCAATTCGAATCTTGTGGTGTTTTCATGTTTCAGTGACCTTGCAGGTCTAGGGCTGGTGGTCTGATCATCTATTCAGAGGATAGCTGTATGCAGTGAGGCATCTAGAGGGGATCTCCTTCAGAAGGTAGTAGCTATTGTTAATTCCCTACAAGCTTATTTTTAAGTCCTGTATCATTTTCATTGTTTTGCTGGGTTGCATTTTGTTCTGGTTTTTTTGTTATTTTTGTTATTGTTGTTGTTGTTGTTTTTTGCTATATGTGATGGCATGAGTAGCTGTTTCAAAGATAGCAAAACATATTATGGTAGCCATTTTGAATTTACTATTATCTTGTTTTGAAGTCCTTTATTGTATTCATTGTTTTGTTTTTATTGATTCTGTTCTGTTCTGTTTCAATTTTACTATGTCTGAAGGTATCTGCAGCTATTTTGAAGACAACAAGATGTATTATGGTAACTATTATTGATGTCATATTGTTCTGAAGTCCTGTATCTCTTACATTGGTTTGTTTTGATTGGTTTCATTCTGTTTTACTTTTCTTGGTTTTATCCTCTTTAAAATTAAAAAAAAAAAACAGAAGTGGAGACTGGAATGATGCTGCCACACACCAAGGAACAAGGATTGGTGCTGCTATCAGAAGCCAGAAAAGAAAAGATCAGATTCTTCTTCAGAGCCTCCAGAATTGATCATTAGTCTTGACCCTGCCAGCATCTTGCTACTGGATTTCTGGGATCCATGATGGTGAGAGAATAAATTCTTGTTATGTTAATCCACATAGTTAACGGTAATTATCTAAAGCAACCCAAGGAAACTCAAATGTTTTCCTCTTTCTAAAACACCTCTACAGATGCAAGATAAAAATAAATTTAAACAAAACGCCATATTGAATATCATTAGAAAGGAGAGAGGTTAAGGGCCACTTTCACAGACAAAATGGAAATTGTGCTATAAACAGTCTTGTTAGGTTCTGAATGTACCAGTGGTGAGAAAAGTGATGAGAAAAGAAAACCCAGCATCTTTTATGATCCACTGTTTGTGCAAGAAACAAACATACTTTCACTGAGCACTGAGACCTGACTGGGTGGCAAGAATTCCTTAAAGAGAGAAAGGGTCAATTGCTTTTTCTCAAAAAACATGCTTAATAAAATACCTAGTAGATATTTATTGAGAGAATTGAGACTCTTTTCTCATAGAGGCAATGCTTCCACATAGCAGAAAAAACCCCTCAGGATTCAAAGAATATAATAGCAGTGCAAAGAAACTGTAGTGTATCCTGGAAATATATTTTTAAAGTACCTATTACTAAAATAATAAACAAACTTTCTAGGACACATGGTCTTCCACATCCTGGTTTGTACTGTGGGCATGTATTCCAAGTGTTTAACACAACACATTGGCTATCTCCACCAATAGCTGGAAAGCTAACTGTCCATGCCTTGCCCTTGGAAATGTATAGTAAGGCTTCCGGCTCATAGTGTCCCCTACCTCACACCAGACAGGTGCTCACGTACTTCATTCATTCCTTTATTTACTCATGCATGCAATCATCCATTTGCTTCTCAGATGCAGGCTCTGTTCCAAGTTCCAGGAGGTCAGTAACCTGAAGACCAGATCAGAAGAAATTGTATACAGACGATGTATACACCAAAGCTGAAAAACATCAGAAGCTCAAAGAGCTTTTCAAACCTTTCTTTTCTTCTTTACAATCTTGGGGAGATTCTAGAGTTGTCCCATAGTTGAGGGTGAGAAGCACCAGAAGAAGGCACATTTCTTTCTTCAGTATGCTTAGTGGATGAATACTTGATCATATTTCTGAAGGTACAGTACTTGAATTTCTGCTCCAGTGGCCTTTTCCCCTGGTCCACTCAGCTTATGCCCATTCCTGCTGAGGCATGTGCCACGACCACCAAGATGGACCTTCCACATTGTGTGAATTAATAACTGAATATAAGCCTGGCTTCTCACAGAGCCTGTCCTGCCCCACAGAAGTGCAGAACCCCTTTGTGCAAAAAGCTAGACTTTTCCATGTGGCAATTGGTTCACCATTCCTCCTAGGAACTGGAAAGAGAGTGAGTGTCTGGAATGGAGCGTTACCCTCCTTTCTAGCTGGGTTGTCTGGTTATCCACTTCTGCTGAGGTATCTGAAGCTACTGATGACTTCTATGTCTGGTGAAGTTTCTACACTGGGCTGGTGATACCTCCAACTTTTGATGAGGTCTCTTAAGGTTTGGTAATATCCTCCTAGCTGAATCACTACATGTTAGAGTTGAATGGACAAAAATCGTCCAAATTCTTGCACACAACAAGGGAAGAATTGCTAACTGTACACCAAAGAAAGAATTTCCAAGTAGTAAGTAGCTACATTTATTGAAGACCACAGTACAGTGGTAGCAGAAACAACCAGAAGTGCAAAGGGAGTAAGGAGGAGAGAGAGCCTTGATAACTCAAGCTTCCAGTATTTAAAGGGCCAGACACCTCTGGCTCCAGGTGTTTCCCATTCCATCTCTCACTGATGCCAATGATCTGCCAACCAGGCCATCATGACCTCCTAAACTTCGAGACGGATAATCATTAGAGGGTTTTTTAATAGTTGAAAGAAGAGAGTGGTTCCCTCAACCTCTCTATTTCTAACTGTACTATCTGGACCCAGGTTTTTCTTCCAGTCTGTGCTATCATGAACAATGAACACCTTCCTGAGGCACAGATATGAACACATTTATAGAAAACATCTCAATATACCTGGGTTGTGTAATGTGTACTTTGTTTTGATGGATGTTATCAAATAGTTCTCCAAAACATTTCCATAGCTCATACTCCCCCCTATGTAAATACATCTATCTATGTAAAAATGTAAAAATGCCTATTTGCCCATAGCCTGTCTAATCCACCCATTACTGGTATTTTTAGTCTTCGCCTTTCCACCTCACTAGTGATTTAATAGTTATTCGTCTTCCTTCATATAAATCCTTCAGAGTAACAGAAACCCTCTAAGCTATATTAATGAAATTAAATTACTTTCATTGAATGCCAGGTTCAGGAGAAATTGAATTCTAATTCTTTTCCACTTCAGGTGTTCCTGTTTTCACCAATCTGTGTTATCCTGTCTAGTGTGGGTTAGTGCATATCACTCAGAGTAGAGACTTTGGTGTTATTTGCATAGCATATGGTACAGAGGAAACCAGGCCAATGGCTTGCTATCACCATTAATTAGGTTGTTGCAACACTGCGCTCTGTTTGCTTATCCAGATGTGAATCATATTTTATATTCTCCTGTTTTTCTCTTGAGCCTTTTTAAGAGGAACCACTCACATGCCCTGGAGAGGGCTGAAGATAGAAAGATCTGGAAAGACTGATTCATAAAAGGTCAGTTTCTGGAGCCACGCTGTAAACAGTTCTGGGGTCACACTGTAAATAGTCCCTCCTATATAGGATACTTTGATAAAGTCATCTGGTGTCTGCCCCTGTTTCTCAGATTAGGGAATTTCAATTCTTCTCAATTTAACAGAAATTGAACCCATTTCAACAGAAACCCAATTCAATTCAACAGAAATGAGTGAGACCATAATGTGTTTGGCTCTGATTGATCTCAGGACTACAGTGGTAAGGCAAAAGAGACAATACTAAGGGGTTCTTAAACTGGGTTTAGGGACCATTTAGTTGGATTGAAGGGCCTCCATTAACTCCTTAATATTCCAAATGCAAGAGGAAAGGATGTATGCATGTGTGTGAGAGAGTGCAAGTACTTTATGAGGAGGAGACCCATAGAGTTTACCTGAATGTCAAAGGTCCCATACACTCCCATGAAATATTTTTTAACTGAAGAATTGATGAATCCAAGAGTAACAGTGCAGCTGGCTTCATCTTGAGGATTCAAGAACCATTCCTGAGACTTTCACAATCTCAACACTGGGGAGGCCCTTGCTCTCCTCTGGCCACACTGCATCACGCTTGAACATGCCACCCCCAAACACAGACTGCTCGGGTCTGGAAACAAACTTTCTTATCCTCAAAGAAAGAACCTGGTTTGACCTTTATTATGCTAAAACAACACAGTGACAGGTGAGCCAGGGATACTCCAGCCCAGTGGCAAAGGAATAAAACTATTCAAATTTCAGAAGAGGAGACAGACTTGCAAGCTCTGGTGCTGTCTTCCATGGAGGCTTCACTCACTCATCCACCCACTGTTCATTCTTTCCACAGCCACCATGGGCTCTTATTCACATGTATCACCACACAGTGCTGTCTTGTTCACTCTGCTGGAGTGATGTACTCACTCATTCAACTTCATATTCATTCTTTCAGTCACACTCATGCACATGTGTTTATTCTCAGACTCTTTACTGAGAACATATCGAGTGTCCTGCACCACAGGATTATAGAGATGAGCAGCCCATGTTGCTCCTTTAAGGACTTCATAATCTAGAGCAGAATCAGCTACTAAAACAAAGATCTACAGTGTTGCCTTATATGTCACAGGAAAAAAAATGATTAGAAAAGGCTGATGAGAATTTCTGGAAAGGCTCCTTGGAGCAGGCAACTGCCTCATCCAAGGGAAAAATAGAGGATGCTTCAGAGGAAGTGATATCTGAGCTGGCTCTTAAAGGATGACCAGGAATTTTCTAGGCTTAAGGGAGAGATGTGCATCTATGTAGATGGAGCAGCATGCGCAAAAGTTTTGAAGAGTGAAATGTTGGAGCCTGGTACACATTGAAGATATTAGCTTTCTCTTTCCTCAGTTAGAAGCTGGCTGCTTCTTGAAGAAATGCTCAGCTAATGAGCTTACAGGAAATTCTGCACTCTTGGTGGCACATTTGCAGGGCACCAACAGTGAGGCTGTTTGCTTCCTCCAGCACTCTGTTGATTACTCTCCGGGTGCCACGTTTATGTGATGAACTCACTCCAGAAACACATTTGGCCTTCAGTGGTGACAAAAGCTTTGCCTGTATGTGACTGATTTACTGTTAATGAAATAATCTTTTTCCATCTTCAGGATCAGTTTATGTGATCCTGGTATGATTGACTACCTGATTTTCTAGCCTTTTCTATGTCCCTGCTCTTTTTCCTTCCTGTGATTCCTGCTGTACAGGGACAGGATAAAAGAAGGCTCATAAAGAGAAATTAAATTTGGAAGAAGTAGAATGAAAGCTGCTTTGCAAGCATATGGGACTCAACACTCTTGACACATACAACATTATTTTCTCACTTGTGGCCCTTTGAAGATTCTGCCTAAAGACATTTTTAATGACTTAGACACAGGAAAAGTTTACTTAGCAGAAGAGATCATACAACATGTTGATTAAGGTCATGAACTCATATGTTTCAGAGAACAGATTTCAGATCTTGGCTCCGTTACCAGGAACCTGAATGCACACATGCAACTTGTTGGGTATGAGGCACAGAAAACACATATGAAAACACCGTCATCTCTCAGTTCTGAACATATACAATGCTCTTTGGTATCTGATTTTCAAGGACTATTCCTTACTCTTTGGATGGTCCCTACTAGTATAACTAGTATAACTCAGCTGGAAGTCACCAAAACTCAAACTTCAAATTGCATAAAAATAAAGACATCCATCATCTTCCATGGAGAATCATTAAGTAGTGTAGATTTTATAGCTGGTCAAGTCACTGACTCAGTGACATACTACAGACTCAGATGTTTCTCCTTCCTTTGCGTGACAGATCTTTGTATTAGTTTCATCTTCCAGGTTTCACGATGTGGCCTTACCACTTGCAGGCATCACATGCATATAAGACTATACCTAGAAAAGAAGAGATTGACTTTCCTTCTTTTAGGAAAACATTCAATTTCCCTGAAATCCTCTCAGTAAACCTTTATAGTTTCTTTGGCCAGAGCCAGATAACATGCCCAATCCTGAATCATTGGTTGGGGCAGGAGTCTCCACCTTATGAGAAGATACTTGGCTTCAGGGAAAGGGTGCATACTGAGATTGTGTTAGTAAAGGAGAGGTAAGTGAACTGAAAGTCAGCCACACCAAGATCACCATCACGTCCTCTTCTGCATCCCTTGGACTCTGCAAGACCCCCATAAGAACACAGTTCACTATGCAGCTGCAAAAACTTGGTAATTCCTCCTCCAGGACACAAAGCAATTGCAAGCAGGGACTTCACCCACTTGACACCAAGCACTGCTTTAGGAAGGGAGATCTCATGATGAGAAAAGAAAATCTTTGACCTCTGAAGTGTGCATTCTGGTAGGAAAGATACAAACAAACAGATAATTGATGTGCACTGCAATATCAGGGATGATAAGTGCTATGAACAGAAATAAAGCAAGAAAAGGTAATTAGGAGGGATCAAGGTGCTTCTTTAGAGAGTAAGGCCAGAGAAGGCCTCTCCGATAGATTATATTAGGACAAAGACCTAAAGGAGGCAAAGGTGGGAGCCATGTGCCACTCGATCTGAGTAAAGTGCTTTTCAAAGTGAGTAGACAGCAGGGACAGAAGTCTGGCTTATCACTGCCTTGTTCAAGGAGAGATAAGAGGCTAGTGCAGCTTTTAGGACAAGAGGAGGGTGAGATCACTGCCAATCGATAGAAGCACAATGTGGTAACTTCATTTTAATTTTATTTTTTAACTGACACATAAAAATTGTACCAAATAAAAGGGTATCAGTGTGCTCTTTCAATTCATGGACATGCTGTGCAGTGTCTAAATCCAGGTATGCATATATATCTTGTCAAATATTTCTCAACTTTTTTGGTGAAGAAAACACCCCATATCTTTTTCCTAATTCCTTGAGACAGATGGTACATAATTTGTATCAGTAGTAACTAACTGTGCGATAGCATACAAGAGCCTGTGACTCCTACCTAACTGTAAGTTACTACTCACTGACCAGCCCTCCCCTCCTCTCACTGGTAACCACCATTCCATGCTCAGCTTCAAGTTAAGAGACCGCTCTTTCATACTGCACATATGAGTGAGATCACCTAGTACTTACCTCTCTGTACTTGGCTTATTTTACTTAACACAATGATCTTCAGCTTTGCATTTTCAAAAATTAAGGTGAAATTAATTTTAATAATGTATTTTATTAAGCCAATCCTGTAAATTCAAAATATTATTTTAAGAGAGATATTATAAAGAAGTTTTAATGGCTGCTCAGTTTTATTTTTTCACACTATCTTCAAATACTACAAACATGGGAATACACACCTAGGGTGTTTTACCACACAGCACATCTGGATTCCAGCCAGCCATATTCTAAGTGCTCAGGAACTGTACATGAATAGAGCAGGCTGAGATCAGTCTGAAGTTTGCTCTTTGGTTATTATTCTTTGGTTTTTATTCCTAATAAGATGGAAAGCCGCTGGAGAATGTTACACAGGACTGTGGCTTCATCCCATTTGTGTTCAGAGGGCTGCTACAGCTTTTAAGGGATATTTTCTGCTGCAGGGATCAAGGGAGAAAGCAGAGCAACCCTTTGAGAAACTACACTTGAGTGGCAACAAACAGCAGGAAATGAAGGCAGCCCGGGAACACAGAGGTGGCTGAATTCACAGCTGGGCAGAGTTCCCTGGATTCATTACCCCCACTTTGCACTGAAAGGGCTGTCCTCACGCAGATGGAATTTCCATGAGGGAGGTTGTCCTGCCCCCTCATTCACTCAGCTGTCTTCAGCTCAGAGCCTTCATTTGCTTATCCATAAAGAAAATTACAAGCGCTAATTACTTGCTAATTTGACTTAGAAAGTAAAAACTCTGCAGCGGTGCTGTCCAGCTTCAGCATAACCAGCAGATATTTTTAGCACAGGAATCTTGTCCTACACTGAATTGCCTGCTGAGGTCCCAAGCAGTCTTCAAATTATAAATGTGTTTGCTCCCAGGATGCTCCTTGATAGGTCTGTTGGTACCCAGGTCCCTCGCCAGGAGACAGATGTATACTCATCTAACAAAGCCAAATTCTGAAAGCTGACTGTCCGGTCTTGTTCTATGCCTACAGAGGTGATACGTTGACTTTCTTCTTTGTATAATAAATAGGATGTGAGTTACTTTCATAAATGAACCATGGCACCTGGACTATAAATGGTCCCACACAGTGTCTGTACCATCAACTGGTGCTGCATGAACCCAGCTTTGCTCTGTAGCTGGGGGTAACTTTGTTTTATTTCTAGCAATGTCCATGCTTTTAAGATGCACTGTATTTAAGACAACTGGGGACAGATTTTAGTGGTCTTGAGCCAGCACTGATTGTTCCATCCTCCTGTTTTCCCTTCAAAGTAGCTCCTGAGGAAGTGCTAAGAGACACGATTTGAAAATCACTCTACCCAGGACATGGTGGCGCATGCCTGTAATCTCAGTAACTGGGAAGCTGGGGCAGGAAGATTCTTGTAAGTGAGAACAGCCTGGGTTATAAAGTGAGCTCAAAGTTAGCCTGAACTGCATAGTGAAAGACCAGGAAAAACGCAGAAATTAAAAAAAAAATCCTCCCTACTGTAATAGTCCAATGATCCTAAAATTTCCAATATTGACCGACCATCCTCACAACTTTTAAACATTTTACATATCATAACATTGTCTCCAGTGCATTATTCAGTGATAGAAATCACTGATCTACTCAGTTAGATTTGCCTTTTATAGACATTTTATAAAAATGGACAATGTGTGGCATTTTGCAAGTGGCTTTGTTCACTTAGCTTGATATTTTCTAAGTTTACTTGTACCATAGTAGTACTTCACTGGTAGCATTTCATTTCTTTACAGTGCTTACTCTCACTTTTGTTTGCCATATCTAATAACCACTTCTACTATTTTTACTTGCTTTTTAACTTTAAAAGCACTCACTTTTAAAAAACTGCATTGACTAAAAACCTTGACATTAGTACTACCAAGGAAAATCAGTACTGCTTTCAATAATATGAGATAGCTCCAAAAATATAGAGAAGGGAGGAAAGTATGGAGGGAGGGGAGCAAATAAGATATTTTTGTGAATTATATTTCAATAAAACATAAATAAATATACTTTTGTTGCTTAACTCCAGTTAGTTACTGATATCTGGGTGTTCTAAGCCTGAGGCTATCTTTCAACATGCTAAAAAGAGAGAGTAATAAGTATTAGAGGTGTTAAGGACCCATTTGCACCAAACTGAGCATTGCTCATTGAAGTATTCAAAATGATTGAAAGATAATTGAAAAAAGAATAACTTCCTCTGTCAGTGAGTCTACCATTCTTTGCCCACCTGTTCACAATTTAAAATAAATTTTCAGTATCATCAGAGGTGTGCCTCCCACCCACACATTAGGGAATGTTTCAGTCACTGTCTCAGTTACTTTTCTCATTGCTGAGACAAAATATCCAACACCTAAGATTAAAGGAGCAAAAGCTTATTATAGCTCATACTATGTAGAGGTTTCAGTTCATAGTTGACTGGTTTCAAGGCACATTGGCATGAAGGAGGGCATCACAGAGGAGAAACAGATCATAGTGGACAAAAGGCAGCAAAGCAGTGAAGTACTAAAGAAGCAGCAGGAGCAGGTTGCCTCTCTCCTTCATCCCTTCCAAGCTTACCTACTCTGTGGGTGGTGTCACCCACACCAAGGGATGGCCTTCCCATTATCCACACTCAGGACTATGCCAATCCAGCCAGTGGACTAATTTGACAATAACACACCCTTAATCTCAGCATCACACACCCTAACTCCACCTGCTTCTGACAAGTCCCACATATAACTTCATGAAGCTTCAGGGAGACATCTGGACACTAACCGTAACAGTCACCCTTGTGTAGGAATTTGTTTTGTCCATAGTACATATTTAAGTGTGTGTCACTGGAACTGGAGATGCATGCTAAGAACATTTTAGTTCTTAATTCTAAATCCTAAAGAACAGTCATTTCACAATTATGCACAAGATACTGACTTGCTACAGTCATATAACAGAAAATGTCCTGTGTCTTCCCTACTTGCCTCTAGATCCTCAAACTCAGACAGTGCTGAAATTCAGCTTCCCCGTGAGACAAAAGGCTAGCCTATTCATTTATGAAGTAAATGCTTGGCAACCTGGTTGCTTCTTTTACATTTCTTTTGTGTCCTAAATTCTAAATATGTCCCCCCCAATTTACCCTCTATTAAAATATTTCTGTGTCTCCCTGTGGCACTCATTGTAGAGCCCCAATTCCATCCACCTTGGTATTAGAAGTTTCCCAAGGGTACCTTGCTATTTTCACATTCCTGAGGCTCTGTTCCTTGTGTCAGAGAAATGTATGTTACATTCCCTTGCAGAGCAGGTCCACTCCTTCAAGGCTTGCCCAGGCCTGTCCTGTACACAGAATTCATGCTTCACCCTCTCCAAACAGTTAATGCAGAATGCTACCTTGTGAATGACCTGTGTGCACTAAAATTTTACTGGATCCCCAGCTCCTTGGGGTCCACAACTTTTCCTTCCAACTCCTTCCAGGGCCTCTTTACATTCTCTATTTACTCCTGTTGCATGAGTGACCTTGAAAAGAACCAGAGGAATGTCAAGTGTTTTCAAGTCTGGCAAACAATGGTGAATGCTATTTTTTAAATAAATTTCCTAGATCACTTCCTCACTTATATTTTAGTGTTGTTTGTTAATTTTGTCTTGACTTCCTTTCAAAACTCCCTCCCAACCTTGAAAACATCCCAGCAAGGTGATTTTGCAAGTGCATTCACACACCTAAATTCAGTAGCTCAGACAAAGTCTTCTGTCACCTCCAGTTTCTCTCTAATTCATGGTTGTTGGTAGCAGAAATAGCAAGCTTTATATCCGATGCTTTGTTTTTCCTAACAGTGGTTCTCTCCAGAAAAGTGCAAAGGTTCTGAGGAAAGAAGTCAAGGATGCACCAAGCTGAGGGAAGCCACCTGCAAGGAACAGAGACCAGGGTTCAGGGCCTATGGCCAGACACTAAGCTGTCCTCTGAATCCAAGCCCTCCAACAAGTTCAAGGTTCACTCCTCTAATCACCCTATTTGTTCATTCTTGCAACATGAAAATGTCCTTCTGTGCTGTATGGTACCCATCAAAACACATGTGTCTCATAATACTTCTTATCTTCAGAAAAGTTATTCCTGGTTTACGCAGCTACTATTCTATTCTTTGCTCTCCTTTCTTGCAAACACATAAAAATGTCTCCACTCATGTTCTTTTCATGCTTTTCTACTTTCTTCCCCACCACTCCAAAAAGGCACTCTTGTCAAGGGCAACCATGATATCTACTGTGCTAAAACCAATGATAGATCTTCAGCCTTAGTGTAACTTGGTTTGGCTGCAGCGATTCATTGCTCCCTTCTTGAAGTGCTGCCTTCCCTTTCCCTCCATGGTCTACTTCTTGGTTATCATCCAGCCTACTCATTGGTCTTCTCAGCCTTCTTGATTGGCTCTCTTCAATCGGTCCTCTAAGGCCAATGGTTCCACAGCTGATCCTTCTACTCTATATCCAGACTCCCCAGTGCTTTCAACCATCCCACAATGCTTAATACTATCACTGTGGTGATGATTCTACATTTTCATCACCAATATCCTCTTTCCATACAAAAATGACACACTATCTTCCCCAGTAAGTCTCATAAGTACTTTTAACTTTACAGGCACAAAAGTGAATTCCTAACTTCATTCTGTTCAAAATCTGCTTTGGCCAAATTTCACTATCTTAGTAACTGGTATCTTCCAGTTGTTTAGACACAAACAAACAAACAAATGTGGAAGTCATCCTTGACCTGTCCCTTTCCCTCACAATAGACTTCTAAGCCATCAACAAATCTTGTACTGTCTCTCTAAAAGTGCATTTGAAATAGATCCATATCTCCTATTCCAATCCAGGGCTCCACTCTCCTTCCCTGAAGCCTCTTAACTAGACTGCTGAATCCCATCTTGCCCCCTACAACCCACTTTACATAGAAAATGTAAGTCATTCAAAGCATAAGTCTGTTAAGGCATAGCTCTCCTCAAAACAGCTAACTCCCTGTCCGTACAGTCCAAAGTCTTAGTGGTAGCTATATGATGCTACTGCTATAGGTCCTCTATGTTCTTGGATATTATTCCCCTCTTTAGCAAAGACATGCCATCTCTCTGTCTGGAACAGCATTCTTCCATATAAATATATGTAACTCCTATTCCTCATTCCCTCTAGGTCCCTGCTTAAATTCGGCCTTCTAAGACAGGCCTCCAACCACCACTAATCAGATCAGAAACCTACTCGGCTTTCTAAACTCAGTTTTTGTATCATTCTTTAGCTTGTTGTGGTTTGGATTTAAAATTTCCTCCCAGACTCATGTGGTAGCCTCATTGCCAGCTGGGAGGGTTTTGGGGGAGTGTTTGGATCATGAAGACTCTAACTTCATCAAGTGGATTAATCCATTGATGAGATCATAACTTGATGATATTATTGGAAACTGTCTGAAACAGGAAATGGAGCCCATTTAAAGGCAGTGGATCATGAGAGTGTGATCTTGGAGACTACATTGTGTCCCTGGCCCTTTCTTCTCTACCTCTTTCAAGATCTTTCCTTTTGTCTCTGTTTCCTAGCTCTCAAAAAGTTCAGCAACTTTACTGTACACACACTCCCTGCTGTGATGATTCAGCCTCCCCACAAACCCAAAAGCAGCAGAAAGTGACTATGCACTGAAACCTCTAGAACTGTAAGATAAAATAAATTTTTCCTCCTCTATGTTGTTGTTCTTGGGTATTTTATTCTCAGGTGTTCGTTCTGGCAGCAAAAAGGCGACTAACACATGCCCCCATGATATGTTATGTATGTACACATTTATTAGTATATAGAGTCCCATCCCCTGCAGTGTGTAAGTTCCAAGATAACAGAAATGTTTTTGACTAAGTAAATGTAGTTCAGATAAAATTTGAATTGTGACACTGCCTCTTACCAGTTATGTGACATTGGTCAAGTTCATCTTCCCTTTTGAAGATTTTATTATGAAATGAGCATGGTAGTACTTACTTTTGAGAAATGTTGCAAAGTTTATTGATAATATCGTTAAGTGTCAGTATAAGGCAAGAGTAATATTGGCAAATAAATCACTGAAAAATCAAAGGGATTATTGCTTTTTTGCAATCAATAATTAAAGAGAAGAGATCAGTTATGGGTTTCGAGTCTGTAGATAAATCATTCATTTACCTTTGTTACAAGTTTGTTGGAGATACTTCAGTAGATCATATTTGTTGGCTCATTCATTTAATAAATTTAAGAAATAATCATTGAGTATCTTTTATATTGTGTATTGTGTTTATTCTGATCTAATGTTTTTAACATTGTGACTACAAGAGAAACTTTAGTTTATCAGGTGACCTAAATCTCACAACTTCATCACATGACAAAAATAGGCCAGATCTTGGCTGCCACCCACATCCAGCCCAGCTCCAATGTAGCTGGCTGCATGCCCCACCCACCATCACTACCTGGTCTTTGGGACAGGGTTAGTAGTGAGTGATGGAGGGGATGGAAATACCTCCCAGAAAAGGAGGTTGGCATTTCTGGGACAAGGCTTCAAGGCTCTAGCAAGGAGAACAGCTAAGACATCTCTTCCTCCATCCCAGAATTGGCTGCTGAGAGCTACTTGCCCAGTTGCAAGAGTTATCACTCAATGCCAGATCAGAGTAACCCATTGATGCTAGGTATGGCTCCAGGGCACAGGGAGGCTCCCAGTTGGCTGAAGAATGAACACTGGACTGGGCACCATGAGCCCAGGCAAGGAGTCCTGACAGAATTTATGTGGTAGTCAATCCCTTATCTGAGAATCAGCTGACTCAGGCTCCAGGTTCCAGCAGTTGGTAGCAGAGTCAGCTTCTCTCACTTGAGATGATGTTTCTCATCTATAAAGCAAGATTCCACTCTGCAGGATTATTGGATAGATTAATATTAACAAGGCTGCCTGTGTGAAAGCACAGTGGGTGGCTTCCATGTTGAGGATGTATTTCCCTTTCAAACCACTTACCTATAAAATGGGGTCACAGTGTGTCCTTTACCCTGGAAGTTGCTGTGAGGTTGTAGGAAAGGGCTCTACAAAGAGAACACAAAGTGTAATTGTTACACCTATGTTGCTCATTTTCCTGTTTCTGGAGCAAAAGAACTGACACCCACAATTTAGAGAAGATGAACTTTATTTTGGATTAGTTTTAGAGGTTTAAGCAGATGGTTAGCTGGCTCCAAGGTAGAAATAACACAGTTAAAGGGCCTGGTAGAGGAAAGCTGCTCAACTCTTGATATCCAAAAAGAGAGAAATAAGAGCAGAGTGGGAGATACATTTTCCAAAACCACAGCACTAGTGATCTACCTTCTCCAACCTGGTTTCATTTCCTAGAAGGCTCATTAAATGCATTAATCCAAGTATGAGTTTAGAAACCCTAAGACCCAATCATCTCTGAAAGCTTCACTTCTAAATTCAAGACTTTTAACTCTAAAGTATGTCACCCTTTTAAGGTCTCCAGTGCCCCAGACTGAGAAGAGAGATATTTTATTCATACATCTCCTGTAAGATACATCATACTCCATTACTGTTTGTTGTGTATATTCTGCCTCATGGTGGACAGAGGCCATCTCTGCATTTGCTTATCAGTACCATCCCAGCATTTGGCAATTAATAAATAGCTGGGAAACAAAGGACTGTCTAGTACCTTGGACATTTCTTTTTGCCATTCCTTTAAATGTTCACTTCCACAAGGGGTTACCTATCTCCGTGCACTTTCAAAGACAGGCAGACTAATTATACAAGACTAAATGGTAGTAGGTGTCTGTGGTTTGTAATGTTGCTTTCTCTTCTCACAGCACCCACATTTGTCTTCAGACAACCCCTTCTTCTCTCTAGGACAACACTGTTTGGGAGGGATCATTTAAGAACTACATAATCAGTGTATATTCCTCCCAGCCACAATGATCAGAGAAAAGGTTATGTGGCCCACTTCAGAGCAATGAGAACGTCTTGAGATTGTTGACTTCACATATTGGCCCAATGAGGCACTATCCACTGGAACAGTAAGCAAAGCATAAAAAAGGAAAGAAAAAGCCTCATCAACTGTTATTGGCATCATCTCCATCTCTAAATCCAGCGATATCTGAAGTCCCTACACTGTTCATTTAGAGTAATCAATGAGTTTAACATCCATTTCTTTGCTTAAGCTGCCTTGGATAGAGTTTCTATCATTTGCAACTGACAGGATGCTAATTCCTAGCTAGGATACACATTGGTAAAGGGAGCTGCAGGTGGCAGGAACAGGGTAATGTAGGAGTGAGTAATTTTGTCTGGGAGGACTGGCAAAAACAGCCAACAACTACCCTTGAAAGGGCAAATAAAATTCAAACCAGACAACCTCACCCTGACCATCTTTTGTGCAACCAGGGCTCTATTCACTTTATATTTGGGGTTTAAATGCCCCACTTCTTCATTTGACATGCACATATAATATTGAAGAAGAGAGAGAGATGAAGAAATGACAGCTATCAAGGGAGCAATATCATTTTAATTGTAAAATTGCTGAGTGTTGACTGCACAGTCTGTTTAAAGAATATGCAAATTATATACAAACTTTATGCATATTTAAATTGCAAGTCCCTTGTGACCTTCCTATACCGCCTTCCATACACCTGAGATTAGGCTGGGGGGGGGTAGAATTTTGGTGGGAACTTTCAGTCAACAAGTGTGTATTTAACAAGCTCTTACACTGCCTCTCTGTAAAGTGTTCAGATTACAAGTCTTGGCCTCTACCCTCTAGGAGTTGGTAAGTGAGCTGGGAGAAGGGAGGAACCACAGAAACAATTAATGCATAATAGAAGACAAGATGCAATTAAGTGCTAAATACTGATCTGTGGACTGGAAGCAATTGGCTGAGGTTGCTAGGAAGCCAATTTCAGCTCAGTGCAAGGCAGAACTTTTTGGTAGATGGACCTGTCCCTTAACTGCAATACTAAGCCAGGTTGAAACAATACAAACAATAACAGGAGTCATGGAGTTAGGGATTACATTAACTAGGATCATGAGAATCCTGTTTCATGTCAATTTATCATATGACTTTGGGCAAATGCCCATCTGTAAAATGGACACCCACACTGTAACATCATAAGGTTAAACATCATGAAGTTACTTGTACAGTAAGTAAAGCAGGCAAAATGTCTGGACACATCATGGGAGCAGCACAATATCAACAGGAAAAGGCAGCTGAATTTGTGTTCACAGACCAAGTTATGTCATCATGTAACCTCTCTCTAAACACCAGTAAATGGCATCTATTATTTTTAATATTACTGTTGCTGCTATGGATAAGCTACCACCTGTCAAATTAAAATGCTACAAAGATTTCTGTGAAGATTCCTAGGACACCATCTGGTATGAATCATTTAAAAAATAATAAGTGTATACATACACATATATATTTATATATGCACATATTTGTATACATTTGCATCTCAGTCAAGTCTACTCTCCTGCCTTCTAGAAGATTCCCCAACAGTATGTGAGTGACTCCGATTCTCTCATGACTGAGTTGTTTGAAAAACGAATCCAACCAAAAAGCACACTGTCAACTACCACACAGAATCATCTCTCCAGAGTTGCTGCAAGGAATGGCCAGGCAGATAAGTTTTCTGATGTTTTTACATAATTTTTTCATACTCATGTAGTACATTTTGTTTATTCACTCATTAGTTGATCAATATTTGGATTGTTTCTTTTTAATCTTTTAAAACAAGCAAAACAGAAAAAAGGATAGAAATGATACAAAATTTCAAAAAACTAACAGTAAGAAATCATAACTAGTTAATATATTACATATTGTTACTACTAAGTTTTTGCTAATTCATCAAAGAGAATAGTTTGTGCTGTTACTGTTCGTCTGTTCATTTTTTATGCTTTGATTTTATAACTTGAATAATTTTTTTATTTGTGAAAAGCAACACATAGTAATTGAAGAATATTTGAGAATTTTCATATGCATATAATATCTCCTGTAATATCTTCATCTATCCATGGTGAAGATCACTTCCCAGACTTACAGACAGATGTACTACAGGGATCTGTGTGAGCTCAGCAGCTTCTAAGGTGTGACCACAAAACATCATTCCACAGCATCAGATCAGACCTTGAGTTAATAATGTTCTAGAACCACATGGGAGGTAAATAAATAGATGCCGCCATCCAGAACAACCAAAGTGAAAATAAAGCTGACAACAACAAGTACCATCAAGGAGGTAGAGGAACTGGAGCTCCACAGTACTGGCGAGACTTCAAAGTGGCAAATCACTTTAGGAAACCCTCAGTATCTGTTAATATCAAACATGCCCAGAACCAGGTTCCTACTTCCAGGTATGTGGCCATGATAGAGTCAGTTTTGTCCACCTTTCATACCCCACAAAATACATATATTGAAGTTCTAACCCCTAGTACCACAGGATGTGACTAGATTTTTAGATATGATGTTTTAAAGAGGAATAGTTAAGGCTACATGAGGTCATTGAGCTGGGCCTCAATATACTATGACTGGTGTCCTCATAGGAAGAATGTATTAGTGCACAAAAAGAGGTGAGACTATATGAGGATACTAGAGAAAGGCGATCATCTACAAGCCAAAGAGAGAGGACTCAGAAACAACCACCCCTGATGATACTTGATTGTGGACCTCTAACCCCTGCACTATGAAAAAATAAATTTCCATCATTTAATCTACCCACTTTCTAGTACTTAGTTATGGTAACTCTGGAAAACTAAAGCAATAGCAAAAATAAAGAAGTTTCCATGTTCACTAAAAGACTTATACAATTAAGTTCACAGCTTTATTTATAATAGTCCCAAACTGGAAACAACTCAAATGTCTACTAATAACAGATTTCATGGACAAAGGAAATGAACTGTGATTATGCTCACATAATGGAATACTAATAGAAATTTTAAAACAACTACCAATACTACCAACAAAATGGATGAATGTCATGGATATTGTCACAGGAAATAAGCCAAACATAAGAAAACATCTATCATCATTTGGTTCCATCTGTAATTTTTAGCTAATCCACATGCTAAAAGTTGGAATGGGAGGACAGGCAGGGGAGCCCCCTGGAAACCAGATGTGCTATATTTATTGATCTGGCTTTCAGATACACATTGTGGATATCTGTAAAACTTAATGAACCTACAATTTTTATGGAGTTTCCATTTGGAAAGATGAAAGATTTTGGGAAAGTAGTAGTGACTGTTGTACAACATTGTGAATATAATTAATGTCCTTGAATTTTATAGCTAAAATGATTAAAAGAGGTATAAATTTGAATCCTTATACAGAAATAGATGCATCTTGAGTCCATAATGCTAAATGAAATAAATCAGATACAGATAGTTAAATATCATATGGTTTCTCTCATACAAGAAATGCAAAGTATAAATAATTTAAAGAGTAAAATAAATGAAAGATGATAGGACAGTGAGGTAGACTTTGCGGATATCTGAGGGAACCTGGGGATGGAAGTAGATAGAAGAGTGGAGAGAGGAAGAGAAAGTAAAAAGGATCAAAATGTCATACATATATACCCCATCTTTCCATGATGAATATATTTTTTATGTATCACAAATATATGCCAATAAATTTTTAAGTAGTTAAAATAGCAAATTTTAGACTAAATATACTTTACTACAATACAACATTTCAAGAAAATGAAAACCATGTACTTCAGAAGTGTGCCCTTGGCTGTATGTTGTGCCTCTATAAATACATAGAAAAAAATAAGTCAGGGAATATGTCACAATACTTAGGTGACACAGCTGTGACTTGCACATTTTTTCTATTTTTCTCCAGGAAAACACACTCTCAACAAAATGTTGTGACTTTGAACACAAAGCAGCAGGTTTGGTTGACTTCCTTCTGGTTCTCATGCTCCAAGGATTCATAGTTTTATCCATTGTATTCTATTTTTCTACATTCAGCAAATCCTTTTTCCTGCTGATCTGTATCAAAGTTGTGGAGCCCTCATATGAATGAACATATCTGAAGATTTGAAAAAAAGACTTCCCTTTCCAAGGCACAGCCCCTCCCAGCAAAACTCATTTTGGATTGGTTGACTGGAGATGTTTATAAAAAACATATAATTATCATGGCAGGTGCCTTTGTTATGTACAAATAATAATAGCAGAGAAAGCAGACTTATAATTAGTTGGGCTTTTTTGGAGTCCCAGTGGTGCTAGTGCTGATGTTAAGTACAGAACATGATTACACTCGAGTGTAGGGGTGATTCACATTCAGCTGGTAGAGACAGGCTTTGGGATGGATATGGAAAGTGGACGTGAATTTCTTTTTAAATAGGAAAAAAGTTAACTCCTTACATTACATGAGTAGTTGGATCTGGTTGCCTTTAGCATCTTCCCTTGCAGAGATTTATCCCAAGACCACGCCCCTTACATTCACCACCTATTCTTACCTGGATAAGTCATGTTTCCTGTTCCTTTCTATGAACTTTCACTGTGACAGTTTGCTTCTGCTATTCAGATATAATGGGGAGAAGATTAACTAAGCCTAAATTTCTCACTTATGTCCCCATAAAAACAGGCAGAGGCCAGTAGGAAAAAGGAGCATTTCTCAATATAGTGATAGATCCAGGAGTTCCCAGTCCAAGTGCTGTTCCCATGGGATGCCACGTGGACCCTGACATGAGCATCACTGACTGTTATAAAAATCTCCTTTGCTGTAACAAACACTTGTAATAGTCAAATTACAAAGAGAAAGAGTCATCGTTGCCTCACAGTCTTGCAGATTCTAGTCCAAGTTTCATTAGCTTTGTTTTGGGGTCTGTGTTAAGGCAGCACATTGCTGGAGTGCATGGAAAACCATTCACCTTGTGAAGGAAAGCAAAAAAGAAAAAAGGAAGAGGTGGGTCCCTTTATCACCATAGAGGACATGCACCCTCAAGACCTGAAGACCTCCTGCTAGACCCTGCTTCTTAAAGGTTCTACCACCTGCCAGTCGTATGACAGGCTGGGAACAAGGTTCAATATAGGCTCTTGGAGGAAATTCAGCACCCAGACAATAGCACTGCTCTCGGCCTATAATATTCTGCCTCCACTCAAGAGGTTGCTGGGACTCCTGCGCCCTTGCCCTGACCTACACACCTCATATTTCAAGCCAGATCATCTCTGTGATTTATATATGTTTTTACCTGCAAGTTATACATGTTAGCTTACATGTATTAAGGTTGTTTTTCTTAGGGAACACCTAGAGGAAAACAGCTATCAGTGTTCATTCATTGGCTTGCTGATATCAGAACTGGTGTCTTGATGATTCTCTGAGTCTTCCTTGAAGATTGCTATTTTGTATTTTCCCATAGGTGTCAGGATCTAGGCATCTTGTCCATGTTCAAGGCACAGAAAAGGAAGATAGGGCATCAGCTTCCTCCCATTCTGTTTATCACAAAAGCAATTTACAACTCAGAGTCGCTGGGAAGGGAATATTTGATTTTCCAGACTCTAACATAGAAAGAAACAAGGGCCTTGGAAGAGGCAAGATGCATGGAATAATTCATCAGCTAATTAATCCCCATGTCATCTTTGAGAGCCTTCACATGTGATGAAAAGCCCTTCCCCATCCCTCACCATAAGAAACACAAAGACTAGAGTTCTTGAGTTTCAGATTACCAGGACTTTCAGAGGGGCTGAATTGGTATATACCTATACTCGTTCATTTTCTCATGTCTATTTGGGTTTTCAGAGAAGTAGATACCCAGATGAAATTCAACATGAAATTTATTCAGTGGAAGAAATGACTGTGAAGCCTAAAAGGAAAATTAGCAGAAACAGGTGGGTAACTACTGCAAACCATGATGTGGGTCTGACACCTAAGGGGCAGGGAAAAAAAGTACTTGTTTGGAAGATTTTCAAGGGAAGAAGGGCCAGAAGTGTAGTATGACCTGTTTCACCCTCAATATCTCCATAGAAAAATAGGCCTTTATCTGTGTAACCTACCATGTATCACTTGCAAGTAAATACATACCTAAATGACAGAGACAATGTGACATGAAATATGTGCTCAGAGGATCAGAGAAAGGGCTCAAGAGTTTCAGTAACATCTTGGGCTCAGGTAGAATATCACAGGCAGAAGGGTCAGGGTTATCATCTTCCAAGATGAATCCCTGCTAAAGGAATTCTGTGTCAGTCTGAAGTCCTAGCACTAGGTCCTCACTCTTCTTAGTATGGACCACGTGCATCCCATGGAAATATAGCCTCGAAATGATCACTATGGATGAGCCAAAAGTACAGCAGCTGGAGACCACTGCACAGCACATTCTCTTGAGGCTCAAAGGTGTTTCTATAACTAGGACTCTAATACCTCTTTGATACCTTCCTTTGCTTCATATTTTATGATATCAAGGGTGCCCTCGAACTATCAAATCTCTCCCTTCTTCCTGAGCTGGAATTTCTATATAGGAGGCCTTTGGAGGGCCACCTAATGAAGAAGAAGTGGAGTATTGTTTTGAGGTTATACTTGCAATGGTATAGCAGTTCTGGTAGCTGGGTCACTTGTGCTGCATGATCACATGGCTTGAGGTAGATGTTACAATCATCCTCCATTAGCCTTGTTGAAGATTCATTTGTGCTCCCAAAAGACATGTTGCTTTTCTAGTCCCTAATGTTTATAAATGTGACTTTTCTTAGAAATAGGATCTTTGTAGATATAATCAAGTTAAGAAGATCTCATACGGGATTAGCACAACCCCCAGTCCAATCACTGGTATTCTATAAGAAGAAGAGATTTGTACACAGAAGCACACAAGAAGCAAAGGTTAAAGTGACGTATCTATAAGGCAAGTAGCATTAAGGATTTTCAGAAGTCACTGAAATCCAGAGTGCAACATGGAGCAGAATCTCCCCCTGAGCTTCTGGAAGGAAACAATCTTGTCAATGAATTGATTTTAGACCTCCAGCTTTCAGAGCAGTGAGAAAATAAATTTCCATTGCTTTTAGTCATTACATTTTCAGTAATTTGCCATGGAAGTTTCAGGAAACTGAAATATCCCTAGTGTGCCCCAGTTTGCCCTAAACAACACCATTACTCGTTATCAGTATTCTAGGTCATCAGTTCAGATATGGTGGCCGGGATTATTCTACTGTTACAGACTGAGGGTCTAGACCGCAGGGTCTGTCCTGCTTTGAGGTTGCACGAGGAGATCCATCATGGCTGGGCATTATCAGGCCTCATTTGCTGGCTTCTCCTTGAAGATTTCATATACAGTATAATACTATAAGAAGCTCCTAGGCTCACAAATGCTCCTGGGCTCACCCAATGCTCATATTGAGGCACAATTTGGAGTGAACTCAGGCTTGGAGTCTGGTTACCTGAGTGTAAATCTGTTTTTAGTTGTCTTTAACTTGAGTGGTGTATTAGTCTACTCATGCTGCCGTGACAAAGTGCCGTAGACAGTGTGGCTTAAACAACATGCATTTATTTTCTCACAATTCTGAAAGCTACAAGTCAAGATCTGAGTGCTGAATGATTCAGTTCCTACTGGGGTATCTCTGCCTGTTTCACAGACATGTGCTTTCTTAAGGTGTCCTCATTGTTTCAACTAAAGGGGTTCTCTAGGGGGAGAGAATCAATAGAAAATATATGTATAACTATGCAAGGGGATTCATTAGCGAGGCTTACAAGCTCAGAGGCAGGAGAGTCCACAGTGGTTGTCTGTGTACTAGAGAGCCAGAGGATCTAGTAGTTGCTCAACCCAAGAAAAGGGGAGCTACAGAACAAGAAGGATCAAGGTTACAGCACCAAGGTCAAAGGCCTGCAGCTCACTGGAGAGCTGCTACTGTCAGTTTGTGTTAGAAGCCTGAAGAAATCAGAGACCTGGAAACTATTGTCCAAAAGCAATGGCAGCAAAGGTTGCATCCACTCAGGAAGACTGGGACTCTTCAAAACTGGGCACACTACTTCCTCCTTTGCTGTTTTATTCCATCTGAGCTACAAACCAACTTGTTGGTGCCACCCAAAACCATGGTGGGTCTTCCCCTCTCAGTTTACTGACTTAGATGTCAGTCATCCACAGACATGCCTGGAATTGTGCTTTATTAATTTTCTAGGCATTTTAATTAATTCAAATTGACTTATCATGATTGATAGTCGTATCTCCTTCTTTTCTCCTAGGAAACAACCTTATGAGATTAGTGCTCTATTAACATGATGACCTCATTTAATGTTATCACATCCTCAGAGGACCTTTCTCCAAACACAGATACATCAGGCTTCAGACTTCAACATATGTAATGGGAATGGAGAGCGGAATATGCAAACTTCAGTCCATAACAAGAAACAAGCTAACTTCTCTGAGTCTTAGCTTTTTTTTACCTGTAAAATAAACGTAACAATACTTTCTTAGAGTTCTGGAAAGGATTCTTTGAAGTGCCTGCTTCATTGTATGTAACCAACACATAGATAATTTTTATCATTATTGACACTATTTTTAAATGATAAATCCCAAGTCCCTCACAGTGACACCCAGAGCCCTAGTAGATCTGACTACAATCCCCTGCCCCAGTTCTGCTCTAAGCTCATCCTCCTATGCAGTCCCTGGTCCCTAAGTATATACGTGTCTCACGGCTTTTGAGCATAGCCATCTCTGGAGTGCCTTCTCTCTAAATACTTGCAGGCTTCACTTTCTTATCGCTTTCAGACTCTACTTGACTGTCATTAGAAAGCCCTTCCCTCAATACAATATGTGAAATAATCTATAACCCTCATCCCATCTTCCCTGTTCTGTTTTACTCTTCCTTGCAGTTTCTGACATAGTACATACTTACTTCTTTTTTTTAAGTTATCTGTTTCCCCACACTACAGTTGGGGAATGAGGGAACTCATGAGTTTTGTGAGGGAATTGAAGGAAATGGCTTTGTTTGGTTCCCTGTTCTGTCCCCAGTTCCTAGGACATTGGCTAGATAGGAGGCTTTCACTTATTAAGAGGTACCTATTGCATAAAGAAGAGAGCTGGAAATCTGCTGATAGTGTATGTACTATGTGCCAACATAGCAACTATGAGAACAGTTACAACTCAGACAGACGCGGACCCTATTTCTGGCTTTTTTACTTGCTAGCTGGGGGGCTGGGAAGTTAGTTACCTGCCTGCTCTAAGTCTCTATTCTCCGACATCCGTGCATCTGAGAGGACTTACCCCACAGGGTGTCCCCGAGCATGAGATGCATGAGGCTTTCCAGCTGACACCTCCTAAGTGGCAGCGTTTAGCCATTATTCAGTTTCCTCACTACATTATCTTCCTGAGTGGGCAAGAGCACCTGCTTCCTGAAGCACAGTCAAGACTTCCAACCTTTTGTGTGTGTGTGTGTGTGTGTGTGTGTGTGTGTGTAATGGCAATAATGTGCAGAGAATTGCTCCAGACAGAAAAATCCAGGAGCTGACCTAGATGACTGATCCTCCCTGTGGTCTTTTTCTCACCCCCTCACCCCCTTGAAGTCCCTTTGACCTTTCATATCTAAGCTTTGAGATGATGCTATATGTGGATCCTGCACCCAAGTCAGAGAGGCACCCATCAGCTCTTCTGTTTATCACTGATTTCAGGCCTCAGTGGCCTGAAGCAATTCTGGAAACTGTTTTTCCTGATAAGAAAATGATCAGCGCTTACAGCAAGTAAAATGTTCAGCCCTGACTGGCCGGGTGAAGAAAGCAGCTATGAGCACTTTTGTTGGAACTCAGCCAACTGGTTACATGAAGTCTGGGCAAATGCTTCTCTTAGTAAGGCCTTGGAAATTAGCATAGATTCATTTACTTTGCACATGACTCCCTGGAGTCAGCTCTTACATTTAGACCAAGAACCCCAAGCTTACATTTGTCTCTTTGATAGAGGACATATTTTACCTATTCTGGGTCTGCTTTACTTGTTCATTAAAATCACTATTATCTCAGCAAAAAGGCAAATTACAGAACATTTCATATCTTATAATTCCACTTACATAAATTATACAGGTATGTTTATTTAAGCACTAGAAAGATATGGCAAAGACTTTTTACAATATTGAAAGTGATTAGTTACTTAGGGCTGATAGGAATTTGGATAAGCTTTGTCTCTTGTTGCCTTCTTATCCTTTTCACTATGACTTGAAACTCCCAAAATTTCTGCAAATCACCTACATAATAGAAAAGAAAAGAAAGTTATGTCTACTTCAAGAGGAAAACAATTTCCTCATTTTCATGAAAACAATCAGGTAGTAACAATCAGGCTGACATTTTTGCTTTCCTCTCTTGTGGTGGGGCTCACATCTGTACCTAGGAGTCATCACTGTGGGAAGCTAGATGGGAACTCTGTGAGTAGATTGTTGGTCTAGCTAATAAATGGAAGCAGCAGTTACATGAACATTGGTCCTTGCCACTTGCAAACCCTACGCTGATATGCAGGTGAGCAGGTACCTGTGCTCCTCTTCCTAGTTCTGCCTGAGATGATGAAAGGGTAGCTTTCTGTGGAGCCAAGTTCTGGAAATCTATTAATTATTAGTAGTCTAACACCATTAACATAGGAGGAAAAGGAAAGAATAGAAGTCACAAGAAATTCTGATCATTCCCAACTATCTAACCTGACGCTTCCTGTATGGATAAGGACACAGCTAGATGACCTTCCCTCATCTCTGTCTCTATTAACTAATATCTATGAAGTATCTGCTGCAGGGAGAGAGTGGGCCAAAATCTAAGTATGATCCAGGGAACATTCTTGTTTTAGTGGAGCCCACAGTCAAGTAGAGAAGACAGGAAGCAGAGTATCACAGACCATTGGGGAAGTAATCTTAGAAGGATTATGCTGAATAGAATATGAGGCAGATGTTGGAAGAGTTTAAATCAGGGGTTAGTGTTTCATGAGTGAAGAATGATTTTTATTTTACATTTTTAAAGGATTGTAAACATACAAAATTACATGCAACAGAGATCTCAGGTATTCTGTGAAGCCTGTAATACAGTTTGACCCTTAGCAAGTTTACTTATCCCTAGAAAGGTGGAGAAGGAAAACAGGAAATGAGTGCATAGCCAAGATGCAATATGGAAGCTGAGACCTGAAGAAGCAGGAGCAAGACATAGGACTAACCTACATGGTCTAGGAATAAGGCCCTGTGGTGGAAAGGCCTGCAATGGAAAGAAGGCCAGTGTCACTGGGGACTCATATTGAAGGGGAAGGCACTACCTTGCACAATATGCTAGGGAAGTAGACAGGGCCAGAAGGTACATTCTGGGGTGAGTACTAATGGAGAGGAATGAATTCCAAACTCTGACAATACCTGTCTATTTATCTATCCATTTGAATGTTGTATCCTCAGAAAGATTAGATAGATAGATAGATAGATAGATGATAGATAGAGACTGATTTGATACACTGATTTGATTTTTTGTTTGTTGCTAGTGATGGGAATTAAACCCCCAGGGACTCACTTGCTAAGCAATTACCCTACCACTGAGCTACACCCCTAGTCCTTCTTATTCTTCAAGACATGGTCTCACTAAATTGCCCAGGCTGGCCTCATTTACATTTAACTCTGAAATAATTATAGACTCACAGGAAGTTACATACAGCACATAGAGTCTTATGAACCCTTCACCCTGCTTCCCCTAATGGTGATACCGTATGACTTATATCATCAAGATACTGATCTTGGCACTGTTGGCACTATTAGCCACAGTGTACAACTTGAGTTTATCTACATTTGTAATCTGTTATGGTATAGATCTAAAAGAGTCCCTAAACTTCTCCTGTTCAAAAGTAGGGCTTTGGAAGGTGATTGGATCACAGAGGTACTGTAGGCATCAGTAATTTATCTATGGATAAGTTCCTAGCTGAACGTGCTGTTAGGAGGTAGGGTCTGGTTGAAAGAGGTGGGTCGCTGGGAGTATGACCTGGAAGGAGGTATTCTTGTCCCTGTCCCCTCCTCCTCCCTCCCTTTTTCTCTGTCTCTCTCTCCTTCTTGCTTGCCATGAGGTGAGCAATTTCCTTCTGCAACACCTTTCTACCATGCCATTTCTTCCTTGGAACCAACCATGGACTGAATCCCCCAAAACTGATGCACATCCTCTCCTCCTTTAAATTGTGCATGTTTGGTATTTTGTCACACAAAGTCACTCTGGCTGCCCCCTGGAGAATGAATTAGAGGTGGGCCTGTGTGAACAGTGAGAAGAGGGTTTAGCAGGCTCCTGCAATCATTCTAGCAAGAAGAAAATGAAGATTGACGAAAATGAACAGATATGAGTTTTCTGTACACTTTATTTCCATCTGTACTTCAGTATCTGGCCTCCTTATGAGTACATTACAGGAGTGAACAGCAATCCCCAGCACTGCCTCCCTTCCACCTTCAGTGGAGAAAGAAGAAGAATTAGTAACACCCTCGGTCTGCAAACTTGGGGAATCAAGCCAAGAGTGAAGCATGTCTGGGGCCTAGTTCAGGCACGTGGTTTCTAACTCAGGCATCGGTTATACCACCTCACTCTTCCCGTGGCTTTTCTTTCTCCTGCTCCATGACCTTAATAAATACCACTTATTCTTATGTCTTAGTTTTCTCATCTATATAATGGGATGATGATAATCATAATACTTCTAAGGACTGGTTGCCACGACAGTAAATAGGTACACATATCACACAATGAGAGATGCCTAAATCTTGTTGTCACTTCTGCCCTGTAGAGAAGGTGGTGCTCTGTGATCATTAATCCTAGAACAGAAGGAAAAAAGGCAATCTTACTCCTTCTCCTAAAGGCTGGACCACATCCTGAATATATATTCCAGGTCTTGACAGAACAAACTATATCAATGAGATAAAATATGTAAGGAGAAAAGAAATAATTAAATTGAATAGAAGATCTGTGAACTATATGAGGACGCATATATGTGTAATTCAAGCTTTCATGGAGTTGTCAGAAATCTGCCTGAAAACTATTGGTCAGTATTTCCTAAATACAGGGTAAATTTAGACCAATAATTTCAGTAAACTCAAGGAATCCAGATCTAAGAAAATAAAGAAAAACTTTAGCAAAAAAAAAAAAAAGAATATATATTCCAGGTCTCACTTCTACACAACTGACTGAGGAGATCAGAGGTGAACTCTACATTTTGTTAAGTTCCCAAATAGTTGTGATAGCCAACCAGGTTTGGGGCCCACTCAAAATGCATGTAAGGTATCCCCCCAAAATATTTCATCCATAATAAGAATTTAACTATTGTTAACAACTTTATGATGTAACCAAACAGCACTGGAGTATATCAGGACACTAACAGAGTGGCCTAATGAATAGATTCTTAAGCCAGGCTGCCTGAAGACAAATTCTGGAATGAATGCTTGTGTGGTTTTGGAAAACTTTCTTAACCTCTCTGAGCCTCAGTTGCATCTTTTTTATTGTGGGAATAATAACAGTACTCACCTCAAAGAGTTGCTCTAGAGCATAAATAAATTAACGCATGCAAAATGCATAGACCAGTAACCAGAGACTGGCATGTGTATGTTCTGTGTTCGTCATATCAACCTTTCCTATGAAACGTGTTTGGAGCTGCCAGAATTAGACTCAAGATTCAGAAAATTGTGATACCATAAGCTTTTCAACAACTTGTAATTCGAAGCGCTGTGCACAATCTCTAAGCATTTATGAAGAGCTAGAAAAATGTGATTTTATTTTTCATTTCTGCAGAGTAAGTCACATAAGAAAGTCCTATGGAGTCTCTGGAAGTTCACACCAGCTGTTAAGATTGTGAAGCCAGATTAAGAAAAAGCATCACAGAAAATGCTGAATGTAACAAGATTGGGACAGAAATATGTTTTGTTTTTCATTATCGCTGCAACAAGAATTAATCAGCTTGACACCAAGTTGCAAAGTCGCCCTTTACAAAATCATAGTGGTTTAGCACAGCCCAAACAAGGTAGCTGTTAAGACCAAACAGGTGCGTGCACACACATGTGTGCACATACACACACACACACACACACACACACACACACACTCACAAACTTACCCTTCTCAGTCCAAGTCTAGTGAATGAACCCAAACAAATTTCCAGAAAAAAATCAATGAGCCTCTGAGTTGGCATGCATTCTCACACGGGAAACATTGGGAAATTCTAGCATTAGAATTAGGCTGCGCACCATGCAGATCTAGAGTATGAAGCAGGAGAACATTAGAACTCAACCCCAAGAAATCACA